>OU342744.1:384981001-385109630 GCA_910589775.1 Avena eriantha | reverse complement strand
CCCGTTCCGAACTTGATAGCGTTGTTCGATGCATCTACCGTTTAATCACGATGCTGGGCCCCACATGTCATCCTCTCATTAGAAGAAACGTGTGTATGATGGATTTTTTACCCTTTGTCGTGCCTTCGTGTTCTGAACTTGATAGCATTACTCGCTACTTCAGCCCATTTATATAGGCTGGTGGGCCAGACATGTCAGCCTCACATTAGAAGAATCGTGGGTACGATGGAATTTTTTTCTTCTCTAGCGCTACCCTGTTCTGAACTAGATAGCGTTGCTCGACGAGTCTTCCGTTTGCTCACGCTGTTGGGTCCACCATTTTAGTCTCTCATTAAAAGAAACGTGTACATGCTGAATTTTTTGTTGCTCGTGCCTCCCTGTTTCGAACGCTACGTTGCTCGATGCAGCATCTGTATAAGGTCATGCTGCTGGGTCTCACATATCAGCCTCTCTGTATATGAAACGTGCGTATGATGGACTTTTTTTGGCCATGTCCGTTGTTTTAACCTTGGGAACTTGCTGGGTCCCAGATGTCAACCACCTCTGTGTAGGAAACGTGTCTATGCTGGGTCCCAGCTGACAGCCTCTATTTGAAAGAAACGTGTGTATGTTGGACTGCTTTTTGGGTCCCAGATGTCAGCCTCAAAGTACCAACAAATGCTCATAAAGGCTGTAGCATCCCATCTGTCTAACATATGTAATGCTACATGGTCTAATAATAAAATGCTACTTCCTACATATATTTGATGCATCATAATTATATCATGCTCATGTCATCATGCCACATTGCATTTGAGCATCATATAAAACCCTTTTCATTTGGTTCTTATTTCATATGCATTATTAATTGTATTTGCCTCTTGATATATTGTATTTGGTTCTTGATAAATGCTTGATGCCCAAGTTGAGTTGGGGGCATATCTTTTATTAACTCCACCACCTTTGTTTGTCACCACCCCATAATTCTACCATCCAACTATATGTGACCTTTGAATTTTAATTGGGTCACCTCTAGCTCATGTGGGTTGGGATGGATCCTATTACAATTCCACATGCTCCCATATAAGCATCATGTTGTTTTCACATTATTGATATGTGGAAGCCATATAGCCACCTTTGCATGCCATGTGAGTGGAGTGCCTTATCAAGCTTCCATATGGTTTAAATTTGAATATAAGCTCATGGAGGAATACAACTGTGGTTCAGGTTGGGTAGTGGCACATACACACAAGCTTGGCCACCTTATATTCATGCATGATCTTTTATTTAGTCCATGTGCTAAACAAGCTCTCTTTTCTTTTGTTGGTCCTTATTTCAAAATTCTTGAAACCTTGCTTATATAAGTGCCATGAGTTATTCTAGTGGTTTTCACTACTAGAGAATGCATTTACTATTATGCATGGGCCATCCAAGATCATCATCTACTCTCTTAATTTGGCAATTTCTTGGATTTTTGAGTGGAGCATGGGTCTTTTGGAATCAATTCAAGATGGCTCAAGTTTGTTTGATCTCCACCATCCTAGGGCATCTACTCCTTGTTTTGTTTGTAAGCCTCATGGCATGCATGCACCACATGGGATATATGTTGTCCCTCTTAACCAAGACCTCTTCCTTCCTACCCCAAAACCTTTCCCTAACCTCTTTTTCACCACCATGCATGCATGGATGTGATCTTGTTTGTCTCATACCAACGAAACCATACACCTATCCCTCACTTCTTCTTTTCCTTGGTTTGGGTTCAAATCAAATCCAACCCATCTAGCTTGTGCTTTTGATTTACACTTCTCTTTCCCTACCTTTGTCTCATACCATATCAAACCCTAACTCCCTCCATCACCTCATCACCCCATGCTTGATCTAGGGAGGGCATTAAAAATCCTAACCTCAACCCCTTACTCCTAGACTTGGCTAAGCCTACCCCCTACCCCTTTCTACTCCTTGCCGAGCCACCCCCCCTCTAACCTAAACCCGAGGCCGAGCCTTAGCTCGACAAGACCTAACCGAGACCCTCTCTTTCCTCTCTCCCTTGCTGCCAGGAAGCCCCCACCCGAGCCACCTATGCCTCCCCTCCGGCCCCAGCGGTGAAACCCCAGCTAGCCTCGACCCTTCCCCGGTCCACCGACCCGTGCGAGAGTGGAGAAAAGGTGCACCACCACCTTTTCACCCCCGACACCATGTGCAACCCCTCCCGGCCTTATCTACCCCTCCCTCTCATACCTGGCATCGCCCAAATCCACCCAGGGCCTTGCCCTTCTACTCCTCCTTCCCCATCTGCCGCTGCCTTACTACCCTCTCCCTTATACACCCACCGTCGGCTTCCTCTCGGCTACACCGTACCAGGCGGCGGGCGTGGCGTCTGGCTGTTGGGGAAGACCCAGGAGAGCACCTACGTCGCCCCTGTCCACGCCGACGATGAGGAGGAGGACCCGCCCTGCTACACGCAGACGTGACCGAGCAAAACCCTAATCGGTTGGTCGTCAGCTCCCCCGGCGATCCCCTGCGCTCCAGGCCGAACCACCACCACCAACCTCCCCGCGGTGAGCCTCTGCGCCTCCCAGACATCTCCTCTGGCATCTTATCTCCCTGGACGCGTAGATCGCTCCGTCGAGCACACTCTGTGCTTGTCGTCGTTTTCGCTGTGCACCGCAGTAGCCTCATCTGGTCGCGCCGCCTGTTCCTAGCATCAAACCCCCTCAGCCGCAGCGGTAGCCGCCGCCGCGCACGCGCTAGATCGCAAGATCGAACCCCCACCGCGCCCTGTCGTTCCGCGACTTGTGTTTCGTCAGATAGCGGAGAGAAGAAAAACAGTGCGCGGTGGCACTTTCTCAAAAAACCCCTGGCTTTTTGTTTCACTCAACCCGCGCTCCACCTGGTCCGACCTGTCTGCCTCTGTGTAGCATTTACAGAAGGCACCCGGTGCTCTTAACCCTCAACCGGCACTCCAGACCAGGCCCACATGTCATATGTTGTGGCCGTTTTACAATAAGGCACCCGATAAACCTTGTCCTCAACCCGCGGTCCTCATCCGCGCCGCGTGGCACCCGCCCGTTCATCCGCTGGTGCGTGGGCCCGTTTGATTGCTGGGCCACCGATCAGTTGCTGCGTCTCACGTCTATGGCGGTGAGAAAAGCCTACCGCGCGTCGATTCTGCCAGATCAGCGCAGGCCCCACCCGTCAGCTGAAGTGGCTAGCCTCTGCCTAGGTATAAAAAGTCTGTCGCGCGCGGTTTTCGCTAGCTCAGCAGACGACCCCACCTGTCTGTTACTCGGGCAAAATCCCTGTGAGTATAAAAAGTGTCTGTTCTTTTTCTGTTTAATAAAAACAATTTCAGAAATGTTTAATATGATTTTAAATCCAGTTTTAAATAACTTTTAATTGGTAATCGAAATAATACAAATGATATATGTTTTGGAATCAGAAAAATGTGAGGAATTCAAATCTGCCCTCCAAAATAATGTTTGACTATTTTAAATTTTTGGAATTGTTTAATTGCAATAAAAATGCCTTTTCGTAATTAATTAATAACTTTAATTCTATAACTCCAAATTCGACAAATAATATGTTTAAATCGATCAGCGCGACGAGCCCGTTCTGTTTATGCATTCCATGTTCTGAATTGAAGCATGCATCATGTCATTATTAAAAATCAGAACTGTTTATGGTAATAAAACCTGACCAAATAATTAATAAAATGATTTATTCTCGTCCCCACACCTCACCCTTGCCAGGCTACTTTATTGCCATGAAAATTGTGCATCATTCATCATGGAATGCATGGTTGCTTGTTGCATTTTATCTATATGCTTGTGCACTTTATTTATGTTGGCCCTTGTTTGTTTGGTTCTTCTTTCAAATAGACGCTGAGCAGGGGAAATACCAGGAATCCCAGGAGTACTACCCAGATCCATCTCTCGCTTCAACTGAGCTGCCAGGAAAGCACTACCACATGCTTGCATACATATAGTACCTATTGCTTCTATCTTATTCTTGCATCATAGAGTCACGAATGCATTAAATTGAATCCCAAGTAGTGCATAGCCTTTACTTTTAAACCCCACCGAGCTTGTTCCTCCATCCCATGAGCCATTACTACAGGAGTTGTTTGAGCCATGCGAGTCATAGAACAGCATGTGTATGGTATGTGAGTGTATGATGGATAACGAGGTACCTAAACAACTTAACCTGAGTAGTAATGGGATAACTAATGAAAGAGGCGCCGGTGGGCAATATATGTCATTTGGTTTTTATGTCCACTTGTGTCCCGTAGGACCCCGAATACTTGATATTTGTTCCTTCAATATTCGCACTATCCACATACGGGAGACTCTATGAATCCCCCTTTGCATGAGCTTGATTTGTACTTTATTTCTTGGGGCCACAAAGTAGGTTGGGGCTTTATAACTATCCTGTACCTATGCCATGTTTTACTGCTTTATTTAAGATTGTGCGTGGAGCACCTGTACTATTTTGGATCGTGGAATGTTTCGCGGTATCGACAAGCCCAGTCACACTTTCGGGTTCCTAGTCATTTACAGCCATTGACACAAACCTTGGGTCCGTCTCGTAGCCGGCCAACTTCGTTGCAGGTAGCTTAATGGGGTGGCCCCCTGAAATATTTTATGAATCCTGTGAATGCTTTGTCGTGAAAGCCTCGTTGGGTTTTGATTTGGTTTTTTTGAGGTCGATCGTGTGTGTGCTGTTATTTGTGCACCCCTCAGGGTAAATCTTTCTGAAAGCCATGTCCGCGGTTATGGAAGACTTGGAGCACACTTTCTCGATCATAGACAAGTATAACTAAAGTACCGTCTTTAATTTGACTAAATAACTGACTAGTGAACAGAGCAATACTCAAGGAATGATTAATAAAACTGCCAACGGATGGGTTGTTCATCCGCTTTCTCATTGGTTAGCGAGAAGGAGGATGGATATGTTACTTTATACTGTTATAACTGTTGTTTCTAATTAATGGACATCCGCTTATCATTGGTTAGGCGGTTGGTTAGCGAGTATCTACAGACTATTAGTTATTATCTTTTGTTGCAATTGCGTCACCCCAGGTATATGTCCCCTTTAGAGGCATAAAGACTTGCTGAGTACCCCTAGGGTCTCACATGACAAATTGTTTGATTCAGATGAACAGGTGTATTCGCAAGATGGATAGTGGGTGGAGGAGACAGATGATGTTGGCAACGATCACTCGGTGTAGAGATTCCGGGGATGGGGATCTGTGAGATCTGTGGGCGGGATGTGCTTATTTATGTGGCATCTTATGCCGATTTGCTTCATACCCGTACTCGGATCTTGTTTCCCGCTTCCACTTGATACTCTGTTGATTGATGTATGAGGAGCTATCCTACACTATTATAACTATCTAGGATATTTGGATCTTGCCGTATGGCGTTGCAATATTTCTATTTCTTTTAGATGGTATGGCTCTGAGGACTGTTGTAAGGTAGCTTGCATACATACTCACTTGTGTATGTATTTGATCTCTTCGCCTGTTGCATACGCCGCTCGTTCTTGTCCCGATGTTCTTGGAAGTGGTTAGGGCGGTCGACGGGCCTACATGTGGGTGGCCCTGGGCCCCCGCTGTACTTATTTAACCACTTTTGGTTCATCCAGGCTTGAACTTAGAGCGTAGGGTCCGAGGTATTTACAATTGGTATTAGAGCCATCCCGCCCTTTAGGGTCTCAGCCAAATAGTCGTTGTCAGTCTAGCAAATATTTTGGTAGATATGTATACTAGGGAAAAACAAAAACGCGAGAGTAGGATTGCTTCCACTTTTCTTCTTACCCACCCACGCACCCTTTTCTAGTAAGGAAGTGTAACGTTTTCAATCCTCTTCTAAAATTCAAACTAGGATTCACGTGTTCTGGGTTCCGTCGTACCATAGGTTGTGTGTGTGTGTAATTCCTTGTCTATCTGTTGCATCCAACTTGTTGTCGCTATCTACCTTTTGGTTATCAACTGTGGGTACATTCCATACTGACAGGCTTTTGTAAACTGACGCGATCTATCTGATTCATTGTAAACCGACGCGATCTGTCTTACTCTTTGTTATCCGACGCTATCTTGTTTGGGGTGTTTGTTTTCCATAGTTGCTAATCTTTAGGTTCATCTTAAGAAGGAAGAGAGTTGGGATATGTGTTTTACTTATTCATGTGCGGATTAATGATTTGAGTGCGGGATGGAGTCGTGACCATACCACTACTTTTATCATTCGCTCTTGTATATTGAATTGGTAGAGTTTCTAATCTTGATTCTTTAAGTGGTTTTGCGCATATAGTGGTATTTTAATGCCGAAATTTGCGAAAAAAATTCTTTGATAGTTTTGTGTACCACACTCCTTGTTCAGTCGTCTGCGATATGCTTAATATCTCTAGGTGCTTCGAACTTTGTTGATATTTTAATATCATCTTAGTGATTTGTATCCTTTAATCTTGGTTAATTCCATTTTGGTACTATTTTGGATTATTATTATTCTCCATTATGGTACTGACTTGATTTTTATATCAATCCCAGGATGGCACCACCACGCTCAATGAGGAGGACATACCACCTGAACTGGGGGCTGCGTTGGCAAGTATTGCAAATGCCTTGGGAACAATGCAACAGAACCAGCAACGCTTCAAAGAAAGTGTCAGGAGGAATGAGCTTATCCCGCTACCTCCACCTCCCAAGAGAGGAGAAATCAAGGGTTTTCTGAAGTTTAACCCACGCCACTTTGAGGTGTCTGATCAGCCACTGGATGCTGATGATTGGCTTCGTGAGTGTCAAGGTTGCTGATGACTGCTGATGTACCTGAGCAAGAATGGGTAAAATGTGCCACTCACCTTCTGAAGGGAGACGCAGCTCTATGGTGGGAGAATTACCTGAAGGCAAACCACTCTGGTTTTCAGCCTACTTGGGAGCAGTTCACTAGGGCTTTCAAAGAGCAATACCTGTCATGTATTGTCATGGAAAGGATGAAGGGAGTGTTTCTCAACCTCAAGCAGGGCAATGACAATGTCAATACCTATATCAGAAACTTCATGAATCTTTCTCGGTATGGTGGCGATGAGATCTCTGATGACAAGAAGAATCAAAAGAGGTTCAGGCAAGGGCTCAATGCATCTATCAAATATGCAATCACTCATGCAAGGCCGGGGTCTTTTTTGGAACTCCAACATACAGCTCTACAGGAAGAAGCCAGTAGGCAAGTGTTCGAGGAGTCCAAGAAACACAGTCGTGACGTAGCAAGCTCTTCAGCTATGACAGCTCCTTCTAAGCGCCGCGTGTGGGTTCCTAATACCGCACCGTCGCTCCTGGCTCCACCAAGACCTTCAAGCTACACGGCAGGGCCACCAAACTCCTTCACCGCTGCTCCTAGGGGCTACAACCAGAACTACCCTAGAGCGCATGGCAGAGTCCCTGGCTACGCTGCTCCACGTCCACCTGGTGCTTGCTACACTTGTGGGAACACTGGGCATCAACACTGGAGTTGTCCCATGAACAACAAAGCTCTTCCTCCACCACCTCCAAGACCTGCAACAAGTTCTTCTATGGTTCGTGCACCTCCACCGCGGGCTCTCAACATCAACACCAAGCCCGGGTCCACTGTTGCTCGTGCCAACTGTGTCAACGTCGCTCAAGCCGAGCATGCACCTGGAGTTGTGATGGGTATGCTTCCTGTTAACTCAGTTCCTACACGAGTTTTGTTTGATTCTGGTGCATCTCATTCTTTTGTTTCTCACAAGTTTGCAAATGAGCATGAGCTAATTGTAGACCAACTTGATAAAAAGTTAATGGTTCTTTCTCCCGGGGCAAGAATGCTATCTACCAAGATCAGTCATGGAAATCAAATTCTAATTGGTGGTTCTTCATTTCTGGCTTCCTTAATCATTCTCGACAACTCTGACATTGATGTCATCTTGGGCATGGATTGGTTAACGGCAAATTCAGCTGTGATTGATTGTGCTGAACGCTCGGTTTCGCTGAAAATTCCTGAAGGCCATATAGTCTATTCTCCAAGTCCGACTCCTGCAATTCAGCTTTTCTCATTGGCGGCTCTGAATGATGATGCTATGGATGCTACTCAGAGTGTTCCGGTGGTCCGTGAGTTTCCAGATGTTTTTCCGGAAGAGTTTCCAAGTATGCCTCCTGACCGAGAGGTCGAGTTTGTGATTGAGCTTGAACCTGGAACCACTCCTATCTCCAAGCAGCCTTATAAAATGGGTCCTGCTGAGTTGGCTGAACTCAAACGTCAGCTTGATGAACAAGAGAAGTTGGGTTTCATTCAGCATAGCACTTCCTCTTGGGGCAGCCGAACAATCTTTGTAAAGAAGCGAGACCGGAATGATAGACTTTGTGTTGACTATCGGGCTCTCAATGCTAAAACCATCAAGTAAGTATCCCCTTCCGCGGATTAATGATCTCTTCGATCAGCTAGCTGGAGCTGTGGTATTCTCTAAGCTTGACTTGAGAGTGGATATCATCAAATCAAGATCTGCAAGGAAGATGTTCCCAAAACAGCTTTCACTACCCGCTATGGCCTGTATGAGTACACGGTTATGTCTTTCGGTCTCACCAACGCACCTGCCACCTTCTCGAGGCTTATGAACTCGGTTTTCATGGAGTATCTTGATAACTTTGTCGTGGTCTATCTGGATGACATTCTAGTCTATTATAAGTCAAAGGAAGAACACGAAGAACACCTTCGCTGTGTCCTAAACAAGCTTCGTGAGAACCAACTGTATGCAAAGTTCTCCAAGTGTGAATTTTGGCTACCCGAAGTCACCTATCTTGGTCACGTCGTCTCTGCCAAGGGCATTGCCGTCAACTCAGAAACTGTTCGGATAATTGTTGAATGGCTTCCACCCAAAAATGTCAAAGAAGTCCGAAGTTTCCTTGGTTTGGCTAGTTATTGTCGTTGCTTCATTCAGAATTTCTCGAAGATTGCGAAGCCTCTTACCGATCTCCTCAAGAAAGGCAATAAATACCTTTGGTGAAACACTCAAAGAGAAGCTCACTTCCACACCAGTCTTGATTCCTCCAGATACATCAAAGCCTTTCCAGATATTATGTGATGCCTCCTTGCAAGGATTGGGTGCAGTCCTTATGCAAGAAAAGCAAGTCGTTGCTTATGCTTCTCGTCAGTTAAAAACTCATGAGATCAACTATCCAACACATGACCTCGAACTCGCAGCAGTTGTCTTTGCTTTGAAAGTATGGACGCACTACTTGCTTGGCAACCGTTGTGAGATCTTTTCTGATCACAAGAGTCTGAAGTATATCTTCACACAACCTGATCTCAACCTTCGTTAGAGGAGGTGGATTGAAGCAATTAATGATTTCAATTTGACAATCAACTACACTCCGGGCAAAGCTAATGTCATGGCCGATGCTCTCAGCCGAAAAGCTTATGTCAACAACCTCATGGTGGAAGAACAACAACCTCTCTTGTGCGAGGAATTCTGCCAGCTCAACCTTGAAATTGTGGATCAAGGGTATCTTCTGAATCTTCTGGCAACCCCTCTCTTGGAAGAAAAAGTTCACTCCATCCAACTTGGTGACCCTTACACTAAAAACATCATCTCTAAGATTCAGCTTCCGAAGTATGAACATTTCCACCTTGACGACCAAGGCACTCTATTCTTTAAGCATCGGATGTTTGTTCCGAAGTATCCGGGTTTGAGAGAGCAAGTTCTCAAAGAAGCTCATGATTCTGTTCTTTCTATCCACCCTGGCAGCACTAAGATGTACATGGACTTGAAAACACAGTATTGGTGGCCTGGATTGAAACGATATTGTGCCAAGTATGTCTCGGAGTGTGATGTCTGCCGTAGAGTTAAAGCTGTCCATCAGAAACCTTCCGGTCTTCTATAGCCATTGAAGCCTCCGGAATGGAAATGGGAGAAAGTAGAGATGGACTTCATAACTGGCTTTCCAAGGCTGCCGAAGGGCAACAATGCAATCTTTGTTGTCATCGACAGGCTTTCTAAAGTGGCTCACTTCTTTCCTATCAAGGAAACAATTTCTGCAATTCAGTTGGCTGAGATCTATATCAAAATAATTGTCTCTCTGTATGGGGTTCCTCTTGAGATCAGCTCAGACCGTGGAAGCATCTTCACTTCCAAGTTCTGGGGAAGTTTCCAAAATGCTTTGGGAACAAAGTTGAACTTCAGCACAGCTTACCACCCTCAGTCGCCAGGACAAGTTGAAAGGATCAATCAGATTCTGGAAGATATGCTCCGTGCTTGTGTCATCTCTTTCAGCATGAAGTGGGAAGAATGCCTTCCTTATGCTGAGTTCTCTTACAACAATAGCTTCCAAAAGAGTCTAAAGATGGCACCATTTGAGGTTCTCTATGGCCGCAAATGCAGAACTCCGATTGGTTGGTCGGGCGCAGGTGAAAGAACATTGTTTGGCCCCGACATTGTAACTCAAGCGGAGGAGAAGGTGCACATCATTCTTGAAAACCTGAAGGTTGCTCAAAGTCGCCAGAAGAGTAACTATGACAGAAACCACATGGACATGGAGTATGTCCCTGGTGATCTCGTGTACCTTCGTGTCACTCCCATGAGAGGCACACACCGGTTTGGTATCAAAGGAAAGCTGGCTCCTAGATACATCGGTCCTTTCAAAGTTCGTGGAAGAAGAGGAGAAGTTGCATATGCTCTTGAGCTCCCTGAAAAACTCAAGGTCCATGATGTTTTCCATATCTCCCAACTCAAGAAGTGCTTCAAGGATCCCGGCAGGACCGTGGACCATGAGGTCATCAATCTCCAAGAAGATCTGTCTTATCAAGAACACCCCACAAAAATCCTAGAAGTTGCAGAAAGAAAGACTCACAACAAGTCTATAAAGTTCTGCAAGGTGCAGTGGTCGCACCATTCCGTTGATGAAGCTACTTGGGAACGCGAGGATGAGCTCCGTGACAAGTATCCTACCCTCTTTGTGTCTTCTTCGTCTTCCTAGATATCGGGGCGAGATTCCTGTTTAGTGGGGGAGAGTTGTAGCATCGCATCTGTCTAACATCTGTAATGCTACATGGTCTAATAATAAAATGCTACTTCCTACATACATCTGTTGCATCATAATTATATCATGCTCATGTCATCATGCCACATTGCATTTGAGCATCATATAAAACCCTTGTAATTTTGTTCTTATTTCATATGCATTATTAATTGTATTTGCCTCTTGATATATTGTATTTGGTTCTTGATAAATGCTTGATGCCCAAGTTGAGTTGGGGGAATATCTTTTATTAACTCCACCACCTTTGTTTGTCACCACCCCATAATTCTACCATCCAACTATATGTGAGCTTTGCATTTTAATTGGGTTACCTCTAGCTCATGTGGGTTGGGATGGATCCTATTACAATTCCACATGATCCCATATAAGCATCATGTTGTTTTCACATTATTGATATGTGGAAGCCATATAGCCACCTTTGCATGCCATGTGAGTGGAGTGCCTTGTCAAGCTTCCATATGGTTTAAATTTGGATATAAGCTCATGGAGGAATACAATTGTGGTTCAGGTTGGCTAGTGGCACATACACACAAGCTTGGCCACCTTATATTCATGCATGATCTTTCATTTAGTCCATGTGCTAAACAAGCTCTCTTTTCTTTTGTTGGTCCTTATTTCAAATTCGTGAAACCTTGCTTATATAAGTGCCATGAGTTATTCTAGTGGTTTTCACTACTAGAGAATGCATTTACTATTATGCATGGGCCATCCAAGATCATCATCTACTCTCTTAATTTGGCAATTTCTTGGATTTTTTAGTGGAGCATGGGTCTTTTGGAATCAATTCAAGATGGCTCAAGTTTGTTTGATCTCCACCATCCTAGGGCATCTACTCCTTGTTTTGTTTGTAAGCCTCATGGCATGCATGCACCACATGGGATATATGTTGTCCCTCTTAACCAAGACCTCTTCCTTCCTACCCCAAAACCTTTCCCTAACCTCTTTTTCACCACCATGCATGCATGGATGTGATCTTGTTTGTCTCATACCAACGAAACCATACACCTATCCCTCACTTCTTCTTTTCCTTGGTTTGGGTTCAAATCAAATCCAACCCATCTAGCTTGTGCTTTTGATTTACACTTCTCTTTCCCTACCTTTGTCTCATACCATATCAAACCCTAACTCACTCCATCACCTCATCACCCCGTGCTTGATCTAGGGAGGGCATTAAAAATCCTAACCTCAACCCCTTACTCCTAGACTTGGCTAAGCCTACCCCCTACCCCTTTCTACTCCTTGCCGAGCCATGCCCCTCTAACCTAAACCCTAGGCCGAGCCCTAGCTCGACAAGACCTAACCGAGACCCTCTCTTTCCTCTTTCCCTTGCTGCCAGGAAGCCCCCACCCGAGCCACCTATGCCTCCCCTCCGGCCCCAGCGGTGAAACCCCAGCTAGCCTCGACCCTTCCCTGGTCCACCGACCCGTGTGAGAGTGGAGAAAAGGTGCACCACCACCTTTTCACCCCCGACCCCATGTGCAACCCCTCCCGGCCTTATCTACCCCTCTCTCTCGTACCTGGCATCGCCAAGATCCACCCAGGGCCTTGCCCTTCTACTCCTCCTTCCCCATCTGCTGCTGCCTTACTACCCTCTCCCTTCTACACCCACAGTCGGCTTCCTCTCGGCTACACCGTACCAGGCGGCGGGCGTGGCGTCTGGCTGTTGGGGAAGACCCAGGCGAGCACCTGCGTCGCCCCTGTCCACGCCAACGATGAGGAGGAGGACCCGCCCTGCTACACGCAGACGTGACCGAGAAAAACCCTAATCGGTCGGTCGTCAGATCCCCCGGCGATCCCCTGCGCTCCAGGCCGAACCACCACCACCAACCTCCCCGCGGTGAGCCTCTGCGCCTCCTAGACATCTCCTCTGGCACCTTCTCTTCCTGGACGTGTAGATCGCTCCGTCGAGCACACTCTGTGCGTGTCGTCGTTTCCGCTGTGCGCCGCAGTAGCCTCATCTGGTCACGCAGCCTGTTCCTAGCATCAAACCACCTCAGCCGCAGCGGTAGCCGCTGCTGCGCGCGCGCTAGATCGCAAGATCAAACCCCCGCCGCGCCCTGTCGTTCCGCGGCTTCTATTTCGTCAGATAGCGGAGAGAAGAAAAACAGTGCGCGGTGGCACTTTCTCAAAAAACCCCTGGCTTATTGTTTCACTCAACCCGCGCTCCACCTGGTCCCACATGTCTGCCTCTGTGTAGCATTTACAAAAGGCACCCGGTGCTCTTAACCCTCAACCCGCACTCCAGACCAAGCCCACATGTCATATGTTGTGGCCGTTTTACAATAAGGAACCCGATAAACCTTGTCCTCAACCCGCGGTCGTCGTCCACGCCGCGTGGCACCCGCCCGTTCATCCGCTGGCGCGTGGGCCCGTTTGAGCGCTGGGTGCACCGATCAGTTGCTGCGTCTCACGTCTATGGTGGTGAGAAAAGCCTGCCGCGCATCGATTCCGCCAGATCAGCGCAGGCCCCACCCATCAGCTGAAGTGGCTAGCCTCTGCCTGGGTATAAAAAGTCTGTCGCGCGCGGTTTTCGCCAGCTCAGCAGACGACTGTCGTCGGATCAAGGACAAGTACGCCATGAGGGGGTCCTCGACGCGTGCGGGAGAGAGTGGTGTGAGACGTACGGTGTTCCAGGACGATGAGCACACAAGTTTACCCAGGTTCGAATCCGCCGGCTTTGGACGGACCCTACTCCTGCTAGCAATCCAGTAATACGGTAGAGCCGGAATATGGGTTACAAAGGTTTCGCCTGTGCGAGTTGAGGGTCTAAAGTATTGGGTGTTATCTGGTGCCCTAAAGGCTCTCCCAAGGACGGCTTATATAGATATCCGGCCTAGGGTTTACAAGAGAGATCAATCCGGCTACGACTAAGAGTTGGTTACAGAGTACATCTTGAACTACAAGTAACATTATGGGCCTAAATCGGTAAGTCTTCTGGGCCTTCCCGTAGTCAGATTGGACTCCGTCTTCTCTCCCTAACTAGGCCGCCCGTGAAGCAAAGCTCTAACCCGAAGTGGGCCACCCTGGTCAGTGAGGAGCTGTGAGGATACCCAAAAAGTATATCCCCAACAGTAGCCCCCGGAGGCCTCCAAGATCCAAAGTCGGATTTTATCATTGTCCAGCTTGATATTTGGTTTGCAGAATCTTGAAGGGTTCCTGAAACTTCACAACAAATAATACGATCCGGGTCTTAAAAGTATGTCAGACCTTTCAATTTGTTACTCGGATTTTCCAGCTCGCTTTTAAACTAAGCCGGAACTTGGTCTCTAACGCCACCTGACACAAGCATGGTCAAGTCACATCATCTGACAGATGTTCCATCAGCACGACCATTGGTGGGTCCACCGTTTGCGGAACCGAGGTGCCGTTTCAATGCGTGCGTGGAGATCGAGGCAACGCAATCATCGCGCGGGCCCTTCCCAGTTCTTTCCACAATGCGTGATAATTACACTGTACCGTTTGCACGAATCTTGGCGCAGGTAGGTGGATATAAGGGGTTTAGATTCCTTCTTCTCCTCTCCACCAGTCCTTTGCCGTTCCTTTCTTCCCAATCCTCCAGCGCGCCCAGAGCCTTTTCGTCCTCCTCCCACAGAGCTCCTAGCGCCGCCACTTTAAGGTCACCTTTTCCACCGGAGAAAAAATGGCTTCATCCTCTTCTTCCTCTTTGGCAGCGGCGGTGGCGGAAGCAGCTGCGGAGAAAAAGAGCTTCCGGCGAATCTGGATCCCTTGCGCCCTCGACAAGGACGGCCTCAAAAACATGGAGAAGGAGGGGCTTCTCGCCGCCGGCAACTGGCGGAGCGGTTCCAGCGAAACCGTCCCCAATCCACGCGAGGGCCAGCGTGTCCACTTCGGCACCCATCTGGACCGAGGTTTGTCCTTTCCTCCCTCGGAGTTCTTCTCCGAGGTGATTGACCACTATGGAGTACAACTCCATAATCTTCCTCCCAATTCTCTTCTAGAGATGAGCGCATATGCTGCGCTTTGCGAGGGCTTTCTCAGCATTAGGCCTAGTTTGCTTCTCTTCCGGTACTATTTCCATGTTCGGAGAAATTCCATTACTGCTGGTGTTCCTTACATCACCGGTACCATTAGTTTTTCTGTTAGACGAGACCGGGTATATCCCAAAATTTCTGCCAGTGACTCGGTCAAACAATGGCCAGCCACTTTTTTCTACCATAGGGATATTCCGGCTCCCCGCAAAGCTACTGCTTTGCCGGCTTTTGTCGACGGAGCTGCCACGGCCCAGCCTTCCTGGGACGAGGCTGCTCCGGCTCTCACCAACGATTTTATCCTCGCTAAGAGGCGGATCGAATATCTTATCAAGCACAAGGGTCTGAAAGGATCCGACTTAGTCCAGTGCTGGGTCTCACGTTGGATCTAGCCACTTCAGTACCATGGGGATAGACTGATGCACTCCATCACGTCTTCCAAAAAAGACTCTCCCCGTATCAGCCCCAAAGCCTACTCCACTCAAGGCTACATCAGCCAGATCTAGTGGCTGATCAAGGAGCGAATCGAGAGGAGGATTCCGGAGATCTCTCTGGATATGCACACGGCGGAAAACCCCGTGGTAGCGGTAAGCTTGCATCAGCACACCTTTTACGTGTTTCAATCTTTAAGTTATATACTGCAATGCTGATATGTTTTCTTGTCTTCAGCTTGCTGATCTCCCCAAGTCGGAGCTTGCTCCACTTGAAGGATATCCTCCTGAGTTTTCTCAGGAGACTGAAGTGGTCCCATTGTCGGATCCTGCGCTCAAGAAGCATAAAGCTCCGACAGTGGTAGTTGGCACAAAGGAGGTGCCTGTTGTGAAGAGGTAACTTTCATTCACAATTTTCACCTTTGTACTTTTCTCGAATTTCTTTCTGAGATGTAATGTTTCCGACTTTACTACATTCTCAGAGCAAAGCCTCTCATCAAGGGTAAGGGGAAAGGGATTCCTGCGAAGCCCCTGCGGCAGGCGAAGCTTACCATAGCTTCCCCTGCCACGGCTCCTCCGACTCCTGCCCCTCAACCTTCTGCAACACCGGCGATTACTCCTTCTCCGGTTGTTGCAGAAGATCCGGCTCCTTCAACGGCGCATGTGATCCTTGGATCGCATAGTGACGTCACCGTGGGTGCGTCAACTCAAGATAAGGGTGAACCCTCTTCGGGTAATGATCCCTCGGCTGAAGTCTTCGCTGACAACCTCCTCAGCAACCCCGGACTTGCCAAATTTGGCTTATCCCAGAAATCTGCAGAGGAGATCCAGCGGCTGGCCAGGCAAGTCCTGGACAAAATCCATCTATCCCCCGAAGAGGAAGCGCAAGAAGAAGAGGACGTCAAGTTCTCTGACCTTCTCGCTCAAGTCTGCCTTCGCGACGAGAGGATCAAGACTGGCGATCTTCCAACAGCCCTAGTAATTCCTCTTACTCTCGCCAAGAAGGTGGCAACTGAGGTGAACGCGGGGTTAGACAAACTCACCCGCGAGCAATATGTAAGTCGGAATTCCAACTCTTGTTTTTACATTATGTTATATCATATCCTCTAGCTCCCAAGCATGAAGGAGGATATAGAAATCCGGGTTTATGCTTTCATTAGGATGCCAAAGAACGAACTAGTGTAGCCCCCAAGGCTCGTGCTGATATTTAGCAAAAATATTAGCCCGAGTCTAAAGTAGCTTTCTGACTTTGGGTATTCTGACTTACAGAAAGTATGTTCCTATAACCAGGAATTCTTAACAAATGTCTGTGATAAGCAGAGAGAGATCAAAGCTCTCCGTCTTAAAAATGCTAAGCTCAAGGTAGCCAAGGATGAAGCCGAAGGTAAACATTCCGAGATTCAAACCTTGTTTTTTTGCTTTTTTCAATGTCGAATTTTTCTGAACTGTTGTTCTTTTTGACTTACAGCATTGGTGAAACAATCCATCGCTATGATTGAAGAGGCCGAGAACCTCAAGACCCTGGTGGTGGAGAACAAAGGACTTCGCCAAGAGCTGGAAAAGCTCAAGGTGGATCATGAAACGAGCATAGCTCAAGTCCTGGAATCCTCCTCCATAGCCACTGAAGAGCGCGATCGCAAGATTTCCGCTCAAGATAAAATTATCTCGGACCTCAAGAATGAGGTTGGCAGAGAGAAGGATATCTCCCAGGCACTCCGGGCTGAACTCTAGAGTCTCCGGGAGGAGAAAGCCAAGATTGACGACGTCATTCTTGGTATGTTCCATCTATCTTACTTATCATTTCTTTGACTTTCATCAATGTCGGTTTTTTCTTATTTTTGTTTTATGTATAGGTCCTCTGAACTTGACGGACTCCTCCTCGTCCGAGCCCCGCACTCACCGGCTTACCCAAGTCGGTGATCTTCTTCATGACAACCGCCAATCCTTGAGGACATTGGTGAGTCTCTCAGGATTCCGGACATGCCAAGCATGTCGGACTTACAAGTGCGGGAGAAGGCCAAGGAGATGCCGCAGCTTGTTCGGGACTGGAATATGTCCTACGCGCGGACTGCTGCATAGAACACTCTCACCATGGTCATGAGCCACCATGGAAACATGGAGATATGGCAAGTGACCAGAGGGTACTGCAAAGTAGACGAAGATGGCCAGGAGCAGGACCTTCAAGCCATCATGCACTCCTGCGCCGGATATGGGTACCATGTAGCTGACCTGACCAGCTACGAGGTGCCCTTCTTCACCCGCTTGGATACTCCGCCACCTCCTCCAGAAGACGCCAAAGAAGTTTCCGACGATGAACGGACCATCTCGGATCCAGACATCTCGGCACGATATCAAGGCGGAGTAACCAGCGAGCCGTCAGCTCCTTCATCTCCTCCCGCATCATAGATCAAAAAACTATGTATTATTCTGGAAAGACATGATGCGTTTTTGTAAATATTAAGTACTATGAATTTTGCTAGTGCTAAGTTTTTTATCTATTCAGCACTTTTGTCTTAAATTTTTTGTGTGCCTGAAATGTTTTCATAAGCACTTAGAATTTTCCATCTCTACTTATCGTTTATCTGGCTTTCCGCCTCGTCCCTTTCGTGAGTCGGATAAACCATCAGCCGGAAACTTTGCCGAGCAACGGAGCTCAATTGCTAAACCAGTTTAAAATCGAAAACAAAGCCAGCTTCTAGTACCAACAATTCACTACTCGGAAGATACCCACATCCAGCAATCAGACAAATAACCCAAGTAAAGACTAGAATTTTTTAGAGTTATACCCGAAGGTAGCAGTTTTAGAATCGGAAATCTAAACCAAAACGAACATGAGCATAAAGTACTTTCAAGCATTCTGGGATTTTCGACTATGACATGATCATTAGGAAATAAGATGGTAAAAAACTTCTCAGAAAAACTCTGAGGTAACCAAAACTTTTATTTCTCACAGAACATGTACATATGTATGATTACAAAGAAGGATAAACTAAGAATAAAAGGGACGTAGCTAAGCAATATTCCACGGTCTGTCTAATTCATCCGGATTTGTACTGCCACCAGCTCTCTTTCTCTTCTTAGTAGCAGGTCTTTCTTTGACTGGCCTCATGTCAGTTAAGTAGTACGACCCATTGTGCAATACTCGACTAACTAAAAAGGGCCCTTCCCATAGTGGGCAAAGTTTGTGCTTTCTTTGTTGCACAAGCCGGAGAACCAAATCACCTTTATTGAAAGATCTAGTTCGGACTGTCTGGCTATGATACTTGCGTAACTTCTGCTGATAGGCTGTAGATCTCATTTCAGCAACGACGCGAACTTCTTCGACTAAGTCGAGATCATTTTGTCGAGAAATCTCGGCATCCTTTGCAACATACGCGGCCACCCTAGGAAAAGTATGAATTAAATCACCAGGAAGAACTGCTTCTGCGCCATAGACCAAGAAGAAAGGTGTATATCCTGTTGACCTGTTCGGAGTTGTTCGCAAACTCCAAATTACAGAGGGTAGTTCCTCTGCCCAAGCCCCCGCAACACGTCTCAGTGGTGCTTCGAGTCTTGGTTTCAAGCCTTGTAGAATGAAACCATTTGCTCTTTCGACTTTTCCGTTAGCCTGCGGATGTGCGACTGACGCAATGTCAAGCCGGATATTTTGCTCGTCGCAGAATTCAGCCAACTCTCCCATGGAAAAATTTCTCCTGTTGTCCATGATAATGCTATGCGGATAACCATACTAGATTATAACATCCTCGACAAATCTTTTGGCTGTTGCTCCATCACAACTAGTGACAGGTTTAGCCTCGATCCATTTCGTGAATTTATCCACCATCACTAAGAGGTGAGTAAATCCACTTGGAGCTCGTTTAAAAGGTCCTACCATATCAAGCCCCCAGACCGCAAAAGGCCATGTTATAGGTATTGTTCGCAGCTGATTAGCCGGGACATGAGCTTGCTTGGTGTACTTTTGGCAGCCTTTGCATGTGTTGACTAATCGTTCGGCATCTGCCTGAGCTGTAAGCCAGAAAAAACAATGTCGAAAAGCTTTTGCCACTAAAGATTTGGCTGCAGCGTGGTGACCACACTCGCCTTTGTGGATTTCTCTTAAGATTTCCACTCCTTCTTCCGGAGATACACAGTGCTGAAAAACCCTAGAAACACTCCGTTTATGGAGCTCACCTTTAACAATAGTATAGGATTTTGCTCGTCGGATAATCTGCCGGCTTAGCACCTCGTCTTCAGGTAATTTGCCATCTACCAAGTAATCATGGTAGGGTTGAGTCCAGCTGGGAATTACAGCCAAAACTTCTATTAAAGGTGAGTCGGATTTGGTCGGATATTCCTCATCTACTCCCTTTATCGAGGGAACTTTGAGGTGCTCTAAAAATGCGCCATCCGGAACCTCTTTCCGTGCAGAGCCTATTCGAGAAAGTGCATCTGCTTCCTCGTTTTCTGCTCGAGGGATGTGTTGAACTTCAAACCCCTTGAACGATTTAGATAGATCATCCACGAGAGCTTTATATGCTGCCATGTGCTTATTTGCATTACAAATATCTGAGACTTGCTGAGCAACAAGATCCGAATCTCCGTAACACATCAAACGTCGGATGCCAATATCCTTAGCAATCTGGATCCATGCAGCAGTGCTTCATACTCGGCAATGTTGTTTGTCGCTGTGAAGTGGATCTGCAACACGTATAAAAGTTTATCTCCTTGGGGTGATTTCAGCACCACGCCAGCCCCCGAGCCCCCTCGAGCCTTGGACCCGTCAAAAAAGAGGGTCCAATATTCCGACTTAGGGAGGACCATGTTCTCCTTGGTCTCTGTCCAATCAGCGACAAAGTCGGCAAGGATCTGGGATTTGATTGATGTCCGGGGTTTGTACTCAATATCGAAAGCTAGAAGCTCTATACCCGATTTGGCGGCACGTCATGTGGCATCGCTATTGTTGATTATATCTCTCATGGGAGCTTTTCTCACCACGGTAATTGGATGCTCCTGAAAATAGTTTCGTAACTTACGAGATGCTAGAAAAACACCGTAAGCCAACTTTTGATAGTGCGGATATCGCTGTTTTGATTCTGTCAGGACCTCGCTGACAAAGTATGTCAGACGCTGCACCAGGTGCTCCTGATTTTCTTCTGGTCTCTCCACCACCATAACTATACTGACAACCCTATTTGTCGCAGCAATGTAAAGAAACATCGGTTCCTGAGGTTCCGGTGCTGCCAGGATAGGAGCAGATGAGAGTACGTTCTTCAGGTCTTGTAATGGAGCTTCAGCTTCGTCAGTCCAGACAAAATCCTTAGTCTTCTTCAGGAGTTTGTATAATGGTGCGGCTCTTTCACCAAGCTGGCTTACAAATCGACTGACCGCAGCAATGCAACCAATTAATCTTTGTACGTCCTTCAGGCGAGTTGGCCTGAAAATATTGAGAATAGTCTTGATCTTGTCATGGTTCACCTCTATGCCTCGTTGAGACACGATAAAACCTAACAATTTTCCGGCTGGTATCCCAAAGAAGCATTTCTTCGGGTTAAGCATGATGTTGTATTTTCGTAAATTGGCGAACGTCTCCTCTAAGTCGGAAATCAATGTTTCCTTCTTTTTGGACATGACCGCGATATCATCCACGTATGCATGTACATTGCATCCGAGTTGATCATGGAGGCAACGCTGCATCATGCGCTGGTACGTAGCTCCTGCGTTCTTCAGCCCGAAGGGCATCGTAACATAACAGAAGGTTCCAAAAGGGGTTATGAATGAAAGTTTTGATTTTGTCAGATTCCTTCATCTGGATTTGGTGATAACAAGAATATGCGTCAAGAAAACAGAGGAGTTCGGATCCTGCCGTAGAATCGATAACCTGATCAATTCTAGGCAGAGCGAACGGATCTTTTGGACAAGCCTTGTTCAAGGCAGTATAATCAACACACATCCTTAAATCAGTGGTATCCTTTTTAGGGACCATTACAGGGTTGCCCGACCAATCAGTATGGATGACCTCTTCTATGAATCCGGCTAACTCGAGCCGCGCTACTTCCTTCGCTATTGCCTTACGCTTTCCATCACCAAACCCTCGCCAGGACTGTTTGACGGGTTTAGCGTTCGGGTTTACATTTAGAGAGTGCTCGGCAAGTTCCCTAGGTACTCCGGTCATGTCAGATGGCTGCCATGCGAAGATATCTTGATTTGCTCGGAGGAACTTGACGAGCGCGCTTTCTTATGCGCTACTTAGGCCTACGCCTATCTGGGTCACCTTGGAGGGGTCAGCATCCTTCAACGGCGTCGTCTTCGTCTCTTCTGATGCCTTGAACTCTGGATTTGGCTTTGTCACCTCTTTCTTTGTTGCGGGCATCTCGGACGGATCTATGCTCTTCTTGATTTCCTGGTACTCCTGGGCGTGCAGCACGGCTTCGGCAAAGGCAGCATTTCCATCCTCGCACTCTCACGCTTTCTTCGGGTCTCCCCTGATGGTGATCACGCCGTTGGGACCTAGAATTTTCATCATATTGTAAATGTAACACGGACGAGCCATAAAAGCCCAGTAAGCCGGAAGTTCGAATATAGCGTGGTATGCGCTCTTGAACGGGACCACTTCGAAGGATAGTGCCTCCGTTTGATAATTTTTTGGTGTTCCAAAAGAAACATCCAAAGTGATGTCTCCCAGGGAATTAGCTTGTCTTCTTGGGACAGCTCCGTGAAAAATCACAGAGCTATGGTTAAGCTGTGTTTCCGAGATCTTCATCCGGCGTAGCGTTTCTACATAGAGAATATTGATGCTGCTACCACCGTCCATGAGGGTCTTGGAGAAATCATAACTGTCAATAAGTGGATTGACGATTAAGGCGTATTTTCCTCGCCTGTGTAACTTAGGCGGATGATCAGCGCGGTCAAACGTTATTGCCACTTCCGACTAGTCCAGATATTGAGGGACAGCTGGAACTGTTGCGTTGAGCTCGTGGAGAACTGCTTTCTTGACCTTTGCTGGTTGAGATCCGAGGAAGATGACGTAAGTGTCCTTCTTGGTAGGAAAAGTTTTCTTCCCTTCCGACTTGGGATTTGAAGCATCGGCTTCCTCCATGTCGGAATCTTCCTTGGTCTCTTTGTCTTTTTCGGGATTTTTCTTTCCCTTCTTCAGCTTAGCTTTGTAGCCCGCGGTATCATCTCCCTTGATGTCGTCGTTAAAACGACATTCAGCGTTGGTGTGGGACGAGCCCCCATTGGTGTCCAAGTGATGCACACATGGGTTATTGGCGATGTCGGCCCAAGTGTAGGTTTTGCCTGGTTGTTTCCTCCGCCGCGCCCTCCTCGTCCTCCAGACCCGGAAACAGTAGTGACTACTGCCGTCTCCGCGTTGGGTTTTTCTTCCGAGGTGTTTTTGCGCTTCTGAGCATGTTGCTTTGTCTTTGCTGACTGAGGTACAGCCAAGACATTGAGTAATTCCTATGCATCGTCGTCCGCATCTGCATACTTGCTCGCTGTTTCTATCATCTCTCCCAAATCAGTGACCTTGTCACATTTTAGGCGGTGACGCAGTAGACCAATTGGGAGTCCTGCGATGAAAGCTTCAATCGCAGTTTGATCGTTTACTCCCTCACAGAAGTTCTTGGTGTCAATCCATCGTCCGAGGTAATCCCGACAAGTTCTCCGGCTTTCTGGGTGCAACGCTGTAGGTCTCCGACCGAACAGGGCCTCCGATATGTGCCTTCGAAATTCCGAAATAACGCACTTTGTAAGTCATACCAGTTATGGATGGTATTTGCCGGAAGTTCATTGAGCCATGATCGTGCCGTCTTCCGCAGCATAAGTGGGAGATATCGGGTTGCGACCAGGCTGTTTCCGCCTTTAGCGATGCAGCAAGCTTGGAAGAAGTCCTATAACCAGGTGTCTGGCCGAGCAATGCCGTCGTAGGCTTGAATATGTCTTGAGATAGCAAATCCTTCTGGGAATTTTGTAGCTCTGATGCGTGGTCCGAAGCACTTTGGGCCCACGTACACGTCATCGTTTTCGTAGCGTCGAGCCTCTATGTTGGAGTTGATCCTGTGCCTTGCGTCGTTCGGGGATAGGGATCGTCCTGAATATCGGCTGTGGCTGCGGTGCCTTGGAGCCGGACTTCGGCTTCTGCCACCACCTCCTCCGCCATGTCATCCTCCTTGACCTCCTTGGGGGCCGTTGTGATAATTGTGTCGTGGAGAGGGTGGTGCAGCTAGGTTGTTTCCGGCTGATCGCCGGCCTCCGTCCGGAGCGTCATTATTTCGGTTCCGGGGAGGTTCTTGACTATGACGAGCCCCCTGCTGGTTTGTGCCAGCGTGGTTTTCCGTCGTTCCTTCGTCCGTCATTCCCACCATGGTGAGGCTCAGCCGGACGGTTTTCATGTCTAGGAGGTGGCATTTTCGAACGATCCTCCTCTCGACGTTTCTCTTTATCTTCTCCTTTTCGGGGAGGATTCCTCGGAATCAGTGCAACAATCACGTCTTTCTCGGCTACTGGAGCGACGTTGCTCCAGTTATGTGTAGTTCTGCGGTGATGTCCTAACGATCCGGTTCTTGAATAATTGTCTTCCCTGCGTTCGGGTTGACGATGCTGCTCCCGATCGTAGTGGGATCTTACGTCAGCCCATGCCGGCTGTGCGACATTGGTCGGAATCCGAGACCAGCTTTTGACTTCCAGACAGGGTGACCTTTTGCTGCTCCAGTCCCTTATTGAGTAGCTTGATAACCAAACGTATCTCCTCTGGTCCTGGATTAGCCGATAGAATCTCGCGAGCTTCCACGGTATTTTGCACTGGTGTTGGGTAAACCCAATCTCCATTGTTGTCCTTCCGTGGCTTTCCCATCTCATCTCCAAAAAGGACGGCACGGACACATGGGAATTGGTTGTCATCTATGTGACGCCTCCGTGTCTTCTGATGTAGACGGGACATATACTCCTTGTTTGACATGCGCTTCTTCTCCACCTCGATGTTTTTGGCTTCATCAAGGAGTTGTTGATGACGCGCTTCAAGGGCTTGTGCCCTTTCGTCCAGCTCATCTGCAGTAAGTTCTGCAGCTGTAGGGATAGGTGTGGTTAATGCGGCATCGATGAGTTTACGCGCACCTTCAGTGATCACGTGTCCATCCACCAATGCTTCTTTTTTCGGCTCATCTGGGATAAGTGCTCCATCCGAGTGTTCCTCGTATTCCTCGGCAATCACCTCCTCTGTCAGAGGGTCTTTTGCCGGGGTCTTGTTCTTCTTGTTCTTCTTCTTTGCCTTCTTGGCAGCACCGGTAGCAAAGACAGCTTTGGGTCCATTTCCCGGAGTCAAGCTCTGATCGGTACTATCGGACATCTGGACTTCGGGATTGTCTCCGACTTCCATATCATCCTGCGTTTTGGGAGAGTGTTCCCCGGATCCTTCGTCCATGGCTTCTCCATCTTCTGCAGCTTTGGAGTTGTACTCCTCTTCATATTCCGCGGAGAACTTTCAGAAATCTGCCGACGTCATGGACTCATCTGAGGATGCGGGAACGTCGGCGTTTGTTCCAATTGCCTCCAGCACCGAGTCGATGTTTTCTCCAGCATCGGCAGAGCCGGATCCGGATCGAACATATCCGACGAAGTGAGATGCGTGCTTCTTGAGGTACCTGGGGCTTTCGCGATCAGGCATATCGAAACTTTTAATGGTTTCGAGGATTGCATCTGCGCTAGCACCTTGCAGTATCATACATCTTAGTGTGTACCTGAGGAAAGGCCTGTCTGTCCCGGAATCGTCAGAGCCGGAATCAGTGTTGTTGATATGCTCCTCCTGGATTTCGACTTCCACGGGTGGGTCGATCTGGGATCCGGCTTCTCCAGGGAGATCCACTCCAGATTCGACTTGGATCGTGAGGTCTTCTTCAGGCTCGAATTTCTCCAGTATCTCCACAACTTGTGCAGGCTGGGTGGGATTACGGTTTTCTGAGATCTGGAACTCTGCCGCCTCCGCGGACAAAGGGGACCCAGAAGATTCTTCTGCCTCTATTATCACCGCTGGGGTGGGTTGGGAAGGTTCAGCGAAACCGATGTAAACATCGATCTCGCCAAAAGACATGATAGTATAGGCAGTCACGGCCTCCCTAGCCGGAATCCAAGTCTCATCGAGAACGATGAGAGGGACGTCGCTGGCGTAGAGGATGCGACCGATTGCGATGGTCTCGCCGATTCCGATTCTTGCAGATTCTGCTCGAACGCAGATGCAGATCCGAAGCTCACTTGCTCCACGGTGGGCGCCAACTGTCGTCGGTTTGAGGACAAGTATGCCATGAGAGGGTCCTCGAGGCGTGCGGGAGAGAGGGGTGTGAGACGTACGGTGTTCCGAGACGGTGAGCACACAAGTTTACCCAGGTTGGAATCCGCCGGCTTTGGACGAACCCTACTCCTGCTAGCAATCCAGTAATATGGTAGAACCGGAATATGGGTTACAAAGGTTTCGCCTGTGCGAGTTGAGGGTCTAAAGTATTGGGTGTTATCTGGTGCCCTAAAGGCTCTCCCTAGGACGGCTTATATAGATATCCGGCCTAGGGTTTACAGGAGAGATCAATCCGGCTACGACTAAGAGTTGGTTACAGAGTACATCGTGAACTACAAGTAACATTATGGGCCTAAGTCGGTAAGTCTTCTGGGCCTTCCCGTAGTCAGATTGGACTCCGTCTACTCTCCCTAACTGGGCCTCCCGTGAAGCAAAGCTCTAACCCGAAGTGGGCCACCCTGGTCAGTGAAGAGCTGTGAGGATACCCGGAAAGTATATCCCCAACAACGACCCCACCTGTCTGTGACTCGGGCTAAATCCCTCTGAGTATAAAAAGTGTCTATTCTTTTTCTTTTTAATAAAAAAAATTCAGAAATGTTTAATATGATTTTTAATCCAGTTTTAAATAACGTTTAATTGGTAATCAAAATAATACAAATTATATATGTTTTGGAATCAGAAAAATGTGAGGAATTCAAATATGCCCTCCAAAATAATGTTTGACTATTTTACATTTTCGGAATTGTTTAATTGCAATAAAAATGCCTTTTCGTAATTAATTAATAACTTTAATTCTATATCTCCAAATTCGACAAATAATATGTTTAAATCGGTCAGCGCGATGAGCCCATTCTGTTTATCCATTCCATGTTCTGAATTGAAGCATGCATCATGTCATTATTTAAAATCAGAACTGTTTATGGTAATAAAACCTGACCAAATAATTAATAAAATGATTTATTCTTGTCCCCACACCTCACCCTTGCCATGCTACTTTATTGCCAGGAAAATTGTGCATCATTCAGCATGGCATGCTTGGTTGCTTGTCGCATTTTATCTATATGCTTGCGCACTTTATTTATGTTGGCCCTTGTTTGTTTGGTTATTCTTTCGAATAGACGCTGAGCAGGGGAAATACCAGGAATCCCAGGAGTACTACCCAGATCCATCTCTCGCTTCAACTGAGCTGCCAGGCAAGCACTACCACATGCTTGCATACATATATTACCTATTTCTTCTATCTTATTCTTGCATCATGGAGTCACAAATGCATTAAATTGAATCCCAAGTACTGCATAGCCTTTACTTTCTCAAAAAAAACCCGGCTTTTTGTTTCACTCAACCCGCGCTCCACCTGGTCCCACCTGTCTGCCTCTGTGTAGCATTTACAGAAGGCACCTGGTGCTCTTAACCCTCAACCCGCACTCCAGACCAGGCCCACATGTCATATGTTGTGGTCGTTTTACAATAAGGCACCCGATAAACCTTGTCCTTAACCCGCGGTCCTCGTCCGCACCGCGTGGCACCCGCCCGTTCACCCGCTGGTGCGTGGGCCCGTTTGAGTGCTGGGCCACCGATCAGTTGCTGCGTCTCATGTCTATGGCAGTGAGAAAAGCCTGTCGCGCGTCGATTCCGCCAGATCAGCACAGGCCCCACCCGTCAGCAGAAGTGGCTAGCCTCTGCCTGGGTATAAAAAGTCTGCCGCGCGCGGTTTTCGCCAGCTCAGCAGACGACCCCACCTGTCTGTTACTCGGGCTAAATCCCTCTGAGTATAAAAAGTGTATGTTCTTTTTCTGTTTAATAAAAACAATTTCAGAAATGTTTAATATGATTTTAAATCCAGTTTTAAATAACTTTTAATTGGTAATCCAAATAATACAAATGATATATGTTTTAGAATCAGAAAAATGTGAGGAATTCAAATCTGCCCTCCAAAATAATGTTTGACTATTTTAAATTTTCGGAATTGTTTAATTGCAATAATAATGCCTTTTCGTAATTAATTAATAACTTTAATTCTATAACTCCAAATTCGACAAATAATATGTTTAAATCGATCAGCGCGACGAGCCCGTTCTGTTTATGCATTCCATGTTCTGAATTGAAGCATGCATCATGTAATTATTAAAAATCAGAACTGTTTATGGTAATAAAATCTGCCAAATAATTAATAAAATGATTTATTCTTGTCCCCACACCTCACCCTTGCCAGGCTACTTTATTGCCATGAAAATTGTGCATCATTCATTATGGAATGCTTGGTTGCTTGTTGCATTTTATCTATATGCTTGTGCACTTTATTTATGTTGGCCCTTGTTTGTTTCGTTCTTCTTTCAAATAGACGTTGAGTAGGGAAATACCAGGAATCCTAGGAGTACTACCCAGATCCATCTCTCGCTTCAACTGAGCTGCCAGGAACGCACTACCACATGCTTGCATACATATAGTACATATTGCTTCTATCTTATTCTTGCATCATAGAGTCACGAATGCATTAAATTGAATCCCAATTACTCAATAACCTTTACTTTTAAACCCCACCGAGCTTGTTCCTCCATCCCATGAGCCATTACTACAGGAGTTGTTTGAGCCATGTGAGTCGTAGAACAGCATGTGTAGGGTATGTGAGTGTCTGATGGATAACGAGGTACCTAAACAACTTAACCTGAGTAGTAATGGGATAACTAATGAAAGAGGCGCCGGTGGGCAATATATGTCATTTGGTTTATGTCCACTTGTGTCCCGTAGGACCCCGAGTACTTGATACCTGTTCCTTGAATATTCGCACTATCCACATACGGGAGACTCTATGAATCCCCCTTTGCATGAGCTTGATTTGTACTTTATTTCTTGGGGCCACAAAGTAGTTTGGGGCTTTATTACTATCCTGTACCTATGCCATGTTTTACTGCTTTATTTAAGAATGTGCGTGGAGCACCTGTACTGTTTTGGACCGTGGAATGTTTTCGCGGTATCGACAAGCCCAGTCACACTTTCGGGTTCCTAGTCATTTACAGCCATTGAAACAAACCTTGGTACTGTCTCGGAGCGGGCCAACTTCGTTGCGGGTAGCTTAATGGGGTGGCCCCCTGAAATATTTTATGAATCTTGTGAATCCTTTGTCGTGAAATCCTCATTGGGTTTTGATTTGGTTTTCCGAGGTCGATCGTGTGTGTGTTGCTATTTGTGCACCCCTGCAGGGTAAATCTTTCTGAAAGTCGTGTCCGCGGTTATGGACGACTTGGAGCACAGTTTCTCGATCATAGATAAGTATAACTAAAGTGCCGTCTTTAATTTGACTAAATAACTGACTAGTAAACAGAGCAATACTCAAGGAATGATTAATAAAAACCAACAGATGGGTTGTTCGTCCGCTTTCTCATTGGGAAGCGAGAAGGAGGATAGATCTGTTACTTTATACTGTTATAACTGTTGTTTCTAATTAACGGACATCCGCTTATCATTGGTTAGGCGAATGTTTAGTGAGTATCTATAGACTATTAGTTATTATCTTTTGCTGCAATTGCGTCACCCCAGGTATATGTCCCCTTTAGAGGCATAAAGACTTGCTGAATACCCCTAGGGTCTCACACAATAAATTGTTTGATTCCGATGAACAGGTGTATTCGCAAGATGGATACTGGGTGGAGGAGACAGATGATGTTGGCAACGATCACTTGGTGTAGAGATTCCGGGGATGGGGATCCGTGAGATTTGTGGGCGGGATGTGCTTATTTATGTGGCATCTTATGCCGATTTGCTTCTTACCTGTACTCGGATCTTGTTTCCCGCTTCCGCTTGATACTCTGTTGATTGATGTATGAGGAGCTATCCTACACTATTATAACTATCTAGGATATTTGGATCTTGCCGTATGGCGTTGCAATATTTCTATTTCTTTTAGATGGTATGGCTCTGAGGACTGTTGTAAGGTAGTTTTCATAAATACTCACTTGTGTATGTATTTGATCTCTTCGCCTGTTGCCTACGCCGCTCGTTCTTGTCCCGATGTTCTTGGAAGTGGTTAGGGTGGCCGACGGGCCTACACGTGGGTGGCCCTGGGCCCGCGCTGTACTTCTTTAACCACTTTTGGTTCATCAGGCTTGAACTTAGAGCGTAGGGTCCGAGGTAGTTACAAAGGCCGAATTAAAATGATTATGGGCTAAATCGGGGCAGATGCCCTATTCGCCATGGCTTATATTCCATGGGCTCACTCCTAAGTTGAATGGGCTATGGTCGGTGGCCACAAGACCATGAAAAGGCCGAATAAGAAGGTATTAGGCTATGCTTGGGGCTGAAAGGCTAATTTCATGGGCTATGCTTGGGCATGCTGGGTCCGACAAGTCAGCTTCTCTATAAGTGCAACGTGTGTATGATGGACTTTTTTCAACCGCGTCCGCTGCTTTCACCGTGGCAACCGTGTATGGTCTTACTACTTGGGCCCTTATGTCAGCCTCTCTGGCATGTTCTGGCTTGTGGGTCCCTGATGCAGCCTTATATGTTCTGTCTAGTGGGTCCTCGATGCGAGCATCTCTATACAAGTATTTAAACTTTTGTTTCTAACCCACCCTGAAAACAAACTCCAGGGACGTTGCATGCTGGTGGGTCCATGATGTCAGCCTCTCCGTAATGCGATATTGCTAGAAGAAAAAATTGTAAATCCAAGATACGATTCGAACAAAAGACCTTCAAAGCAAATAAACATAAACTGGGTGTATTGCAACTACAACAAAAATATTTATAGAATAAATATCATTAAACTTTTATTAGTACTACAATTTATGTATTAGTCTTCTTAAAAATATTTTGGGTTTCTATGTTTATCTCTTTTAAAATATAAAAGGGCAGCACTCCTGGCATCTCAATTTATAAAATTCCACATAATGGAGTATTTTCTTAAAAAAATGTGTAAGCAGAGTTGTTTTCTGAGAGGTGGGGGCAATGCCCAAAAGGCTGAATTAAAAAGAGTTTTGCTATTCTACATAGGTTGCTGTACGTGGGTTATACTCCATAGGGCAGGCTCCATGGGCTTCATTCTCAAATTTTAGTGGGTTGTGCTCAGTAGTCCCCTGACCCCTAAAAGGCCGAATTAATATGTTCTCAGCTATGCACCATGGGCTCCTTTCTCAAATTTCACTGGGTTGTGGTCAGCAGTCCCCTGACCCCGAAAAGACCGAATAAAAATGTTCTGGGCTAAAGAGCGGCCGAATGAGCTACTGTGTACTAGATGTCTTCTCCTGGTTAATAAATATTGCAGTGTGATGTGCTCGGCCAGATTCGAAACAAAGACTTCGGAGAGGGAGGGGAAAAGCGATAATTCTTTTTGGTAGCTATTCATGTCAAAATTCAGCAGTACATAATAAGGTAAAAAAATTTATCAACAGATTCGAAGTTCATATTCAGGAGCACCTCACCAATTAAGAAACATTTCAAAAGAGACCAATTCAGCAATATAGACAATGAAATACAAATAGCAGTACAGAGAAAACCAGTTTTTGTTTCAGCTCTAAAAACATTATCACGCGATCAGTTTGTTGTTTTCACCAATAACACTTGACCATTGGAGCAAGCAAAACTAATGATCAACTCTGCTTTGAGTACCTTAATTCTCACATCAATGTCTGTGTGACCCCCATATGAAACCCAAAATGCCCAAGTCTCATCTAGATTGTGACACGGCCAAGTACATGGGCGACGAGCACTCGTCTGTTTCACATTCAGCAGCACATGACAGATTCAACAGCAATTTAAAGTGACCGATTCAATGGTGGCAGAAAATGTCCAAAAGAATTGATAGATCTAGCAATGCTGACATTGAAATTCAATGGATGTACAGTAATGTGGCAAAGCCAAGTTTCAAAAGGAAAGTGTGACCATGCATTTTCTCCACTCGATCTGAATAATTCTAAGTACATAGGTATTACTACAAAATAGATTAGCAGTAGCTGAAATCCATACAAAATACTTAGTAGAAGTGTAGAACTACAAGCTTATAATAAGCTAGGAAACACTACATGTCCCATCATACGTACTCGAAGAAACGAGAATGCTTCAGCGTGTCAAAGTGCTGGCCGGGCTGCACCCTTGATTTCCGGCCTGGGACGCGTCTCTCGTTCCATTGTCGCATGTCGGCCTCTAGGTCAGCAGCATACATGTAAAATTCATATGATAAACCAGGAATTTCGGAATCCTTAATTTCGGCAATTCCAATTACGAAGGGAATCTGCCACCAACATAAACTAGCTAATTAGTACAACATTACATACACTCACAGTAGGATCATCACAAGAGGATTAAGATGTGATATCTCACCGGTGAATCTTGTCCGACTATAGGTTCAGTAGTATGCTAGTAAAGACGCGGCTTGGATAGAAAAGACGAGCACTTCTTGCGCAGCGTTGGCCGGCGACGGCCTAATCGTTGTCTCGGGTGACCTCTTTACTACAACCTGATTGAAACTAGCGAACAAGACCAATGACCAAAACCTCACCTCGTACCATGGCGATTCGAACGGCGCCGACCTGACCGGCCTGACGGAGAGGAGAAAGTCCGTGCTATGCCCGTCAATTTGGGCGATGAACAACTTGCACTCCTTCCCGATGCCAATGACCTCAGCTCTAAGCGAGCCCGGTGCACGAACCGGCACAGACAGGTCCCATTTTTTGGCGCTGTATCTAGGCACTGTCATCGAATGGGCTGATATGAGGTGCTCGACGAACACTTTCTTGACATCAATGAACTCGCATCCTGGCTCCGTGCAGAGACACCGGCGGTAGTAGCACGCGATCTTATGGTTGTAGACGTCCTTGTAGGAGACCAAAGTCGAAACAGATGTCATTGGGGTATCTACTACCTTTTATGCCAATGACTTGGCGGTACAACTCCTTGGAGCATGTGGCTAGCCGGACGGCGCTGATAGTGGCCAGACGCTTAGCTATTTCATTGAAGACGTCATCCCCGACATTTGTCCAGATGTTGTTTAGACGGTTGTGCCTCGAATCGAAATCCATCACATCTGAATGATTGGGGGCAAGGGTGGATCTATGTGTGACTGTTGGGCTTATTTGGAGGAGAGGGGTGGTGGCCTGGAAGGATCGATATAGCAGGTGAGATGGCGAGAAAAATGTGTGAAGTGCGTGCTAGAGAAGATCCAAATGCGGCCTCTCAAAGTTGGGAATGGCTCTTAAGGAGGGGGTTTTGCGATGCTCCTATGGCTATCTTCTACCGGGCGTACTGCATCGAGCACGCTGACTAGAGTTATGGAGTAGGGAGTACTACTATAGGTACTCTAGACTAGGATGCTGACATAGAGTGTTCTCTCATCACATCTCAGTTATTAGAATTGAGAGATGACTTATTTACTACTTCCATTTTATACTACTCCCTCCAGTTCGTATTCTAATGGCCGCAACTTTGTCTAGATTCACATCAGTTAGACAGAGTAGTTGTAAGTTGAGTCACTTACATTTTTCGGTACTTCATAGTACGTACCACAAAACCAAAATGTTGAACCTCATATGAACTTTCTAGAAAGGTACCCCTTTGCAAAGATTGGCAAGCCTGCTAAAATTGCTGAAACTTCTGGAAAGGCAAGAACCCACGGCCTAAATTGCATCATGCTTGGTGAAATAATGACAGGTTCCCAGTTCATATTCAGCAGCATTTCGATGTGACTGATTCAGCAATACAGACCCTAAAATTCAATAGCAGGACGGCGAGAATCAATTCTTGTTTTAGCACTAAAAACCTTGGTGCGGGATCAGTCGCTTTTCTTCGAACACACTCGATCATCGGAGCAAGCAAAACTGACCATCAAGCCTGCTTTTCTGTGCATACTTTCTACTCACATCAATGACTGTGTGACCCATATGCAAACCAAAATACCCCAAGACTCATCTAGATTGTGACAAGGCCATGTTTCAAAAGAACAATAAGACCATCTACTGCCCTTGATCTAAAAAAGTATCAGTACATCAGTATTAGTTCTACAAGATACTTTAGTACTGTAATAAAAATGACAGAACATTTGATAGATTCACTACCATTTGAAAGATTCAGCAGCACTGAATAAAACAGAAAAATATCAATATATTCCAACCACATAATCAGCAGCACTTGACAGATTCAACAGCATTTCAAAGTGACCGATTTAGTAGTACAGATAATGACCAAAAGTATTGACAGATTTAACAATGCAGACATTGAAATCCAATAGATGTAGCAAGGCCATAATTCAAAAGGACAGAGAGAACATATTCTGTCCATGTTCCAAAAGAAGAGCAAGACCATCTACTGGTCTTGATCTAAACAAGTACCAATACATCACTATTAGTTCTAAAAAATATTTTAGTAATAGCAACAACAAAACGTTTGACAGATTCAATGGCACTTGAAAGATTCAGTAGTACTGAATAAGACAAAAAAATATCATCAGATTCCCAGTTCATAATAAGCGGCACTTGATAGATTTAGCACCATTTCAAAGTGACCGATTTAGTAGTACAGATAATGACCAAAGGAATTGACAGATTCAGCAATGTAGACATTGATATTCGGTAGATGTAGCAAGGCCATGATTCAAAAGGAAAGAGAGACCTTATTATGCACTAGATGCGTCGGTCTGAACAAGTACCAGTACATAGGTATTACTCCTAGTATAAAATAGATTAGCAGTAACAGAACTCCATACAAAATACTCAAAACTACCTTAAGCTAGGAACCACATGTCCCAAAATGGTAAGAAAAATTCGGTTGAGGAGTACATGTGTTCAAATTAGGATCGTCACAAGAAGATAAAGATGGGTTAATCACTAAGAGATAGGGATGCAGATGTGGGACAAATGGGATAGGCGGGATCTTAATTTTAGACCCCTAGACTAATTCTAAACTAAATGGGAGAAGTGGGACAAGTAGGATTTAACAAATCTCACTTATCCCGCTTATCCCACTTAGTTTAGAGTTAGTTTAGAAGTCTCCCACATATCCCACCTCTGCATCTACGGTAATAATCTTGTCGATATGAAGCTTGTATTCGACGGTGAACTCCGATGGTCGATTCTGATGACGAGCGACTAGATTAGACCACCAAACCAACAAAGAGCTAGTGGCTTTAGAATTCACATAGAATACCTTCTCACACAAGCCATTTGGATGTGCAAAGCTCAACTTCACCATGCACTGTGGTGACACGCATGCCGCCGGCCTGACGCACACGACAGATATCAAGATGACATCATCGCGCCCGTCGAATAGCACGCAGAACACCGTGTCATCGAACCCGATTAGCCCGATATCTACATTTTGCGAGCCCGGTGCCGCCACCGGCTTAGAGATGTACTTGCCTTTCCTACCATAGTGTAAAATGCGTAACCTCATGGCGTGGGCTTCTCTGAGGTGGGAGTGGAGCACAAACGGAATTGCGGCGAACTTGCAACTAGGCACCACGCAGTTCCATTGGACTGCATCAATGAGCATTGAACATGAAGAGATATTTGGTTGGACAACCCATACCAATTGGGTCTGTCACCAACATAAAATAATTAATTAGTATGACATTACATATATTCATATTAGGATCATCACAAGAAGATTTATATGTGTTAACTCACTCTTGATTGATATTCTTGTAATCTAGGGGGAATTCCGACAACATCTTGAGAAGATCGCAGGTAACGCCTCAGTTTCGACAGGTATGCCATGAGCCCTTTCAACGCGACTTCAGCCAATGAAGGCCTTCTCGTCTGCTCAGATGTCGCTGCCATTTCGACCGAATGGAGCTTATTCCATGATGGCAGCGACCATAACATCACCTTGTACCGCGGCGGTTCGCGCGCCGCCGACCTGACGTACCTGACGGATAGGAAGATGTCCGTGGTGTACCCTCCAATTAGGGCAGCAAACTCCGTGCCCTCTTTCTCGATGCGGATGATATCTGGTGCGTGCACCCGGTTAGTCGGGTACCGGTACTTTTTGGAGTAGGTCACTTGGGGCAAATAGTACATCTTTTGGGCAAGTTTCAAGTGGTCAAAGAGCTCGTGCAAAGTCAATGGCCGGTTGACGAACTCGCATCCTTTCTCCGTGCAGGATGCGCACGGGGCGTAGCAGCACTGGATCTTGTGCTCGTAGACGTCATTGTAGGAGACCAATGAACAACAGCGGTCACCGGGGCACGTGCTACCTTTTCCGCCGGCAACCTGGCGGTACAGCTCCTTGGAGCATGCGGCTAGCCTAATGGCACTAATAGTGTCCATACGCATAGTGATTTCGTTGAAGACGTTGTCGTCGACCTTGCTCCAGCCGCAGTGCCACGGGTTGGTCCTCGAATCCGCCATCCCGTCCGGATGGATTGGGGGCGAGGATGGATCTATGTATAGTTGTTGGTGGTTGTTGGCAGAGGGGGCTGGTGGCCTGGAGGGAGTGATGCAGCATGCAAGATGGGGAGTAAAATGTGTGAAGCTCGCGCTTGAGATGCGGCCAGGCGGAGTCAGCGTGTGGGGATAAACTAAACGGAGATGCGGAAGATATGATGGCTCTTTGAAAGAGGTTTTTTCTTTTCTTCTGCTGTAAGAAGTGGCTGCATCGAGGACGCTGGCTAAGCATGAATGCGTGTAAAACGCGCCCCTATGCAATAAATTAAACATGTCACTTCCTAGCACAGTACTTTCTCGTCACGTCATCTTCTATTTTCATACTAGTATTAGGGCATCACCTATGGTGGCATAATTTTTCTATAAGCTGGGAGGTTTTATGAAAAAGCTTTCGATGTACTACTGAATTCCTGGTTAGCCTAAAAAGTATTTGGAAAATTTTAAGAGCAATCTATCTATCATGCTTACTTGTAGTTAAAATTTGACACGGTCGGTGGGAGTACGGTTCACATCGAAGACCTCAAAAAAGAGAAAATTACATAGAGGTCCATAAACTTAGCACAAAGGCCCCTAAAGTTAAGCAAGGAAAAGCACTTGGGTCCTTCTCGAGTGAGAAACTGAGCAATATCCTTCATACTACTGTATTTGCTACACACAAACACACAAAACGCTCCTCACACTTTCGAACCAGTGTGTTGGGGTGTGCTTGGTGCTTCCTCTTCGCAAGGTGTGAAATGGAACAACAATGCAGGTTGACGCGCGTGGGCAGCGCCACGTTGTAGACGAGAGATCATCGGTCCAGCAGGGTGTGTGTGGATGGTGATGAGGCAGGAAAGGAGAGAGAAAACAAATTTGTTTTGCATGCATATATATAGTAAAGGTCCCGAAATTTTGACAATAGGATCAACTTCTTGCTAAGATTCTACATCATGACAACTTAACGAAATTATATTAGGTCAAACTTGAGATAGAAGTAAGCATGTGATAGATATCTCTTGGATTAGTTGTCTTGTCGAAGGTAGATGGGTGCATCTTCTTTTACTAAACGATGTTCTAGGTGTGAGTTTCCAACTATCAGGAAAGAACATTCTCAATTTTCCCACGTTTTGTGAATTTTAAAACTTCCTAGCTAACTCTGCCGACTTGAATGAGACTCTATGCCAATTTATCGAAATTAGGTCAAATTGAACTACAAGTAAATTATAGATTGCTTTGGAAGTTTTATGAAAAAGCTTTCGGTGGTTTTCGATGTACTGAATTCCTGGTTAGAGCTTCAAAAGTTTGTTGGGACATTTTAAGAGGAATCTATCTATCACGCTTACTAGTAGTTAAAATTTGATATGGACGATGGGAGAAAGTACGATTTGCATCGAAGACCTAAAAAAATACATAGAGGTCCATAAATTTAGCATAAAGGGCTCTAAAGTTAAGCAAGGAAAAGCAGTCTAGTCCTTCTCGAGAGAACAACTTAGCCATATACCTTCGTACTAGTGTGTACTTGCTTCACACACACAAAAACGCTCCTCACACTTTCGAACGAGCGTGTTGTGGTGTGCTTGGTGCTTTATCTTCGCAGAGTGTGAAATGTAACGACAAGGTAGGCCGACACACGTGGGCAGCACCACGTTGTGGACGATGGAGAGGTCAGCCAGTCGGGGTGTGTGTGGATGGTGATGAGTCAATGTGAAGGAGAGAGAAAACACAACTTGTTTTGCGTGCATATCTTATATTACCACTATATAGTGTACAAATAACTTTGAATGTTGATCGTTGGATCAAGACTCATATCCTAGCGTTTCTAGCCGTTGGATCTTCTTTTCCATTATAGCTTCTAGAAGAATCTATTGTTAGTCTTTGACATAATCAATGCTATGCACAAACCTCAAAACACACTTCTCCATCATACTAGAAGCTTCTCCCTTGTTTCTCTAGACCATGTTATCAAAAATTGCATGTGTTACGTAGCTAAATAATCTTTGATTTTTAAATGATGATACAAAGTACAAGGACCAAATGTACACCCATACTTTATAGATGTTGATAAAATTTATATTTTGTTGTGCTTTACCAATTATAATTGTATATAGTGATTATGATATGTCATATGTCTACTATCCGAGTCTCACGTGCAACTTAATAGTAGCTAATAATCGTTGACTTCTACATGATCTTACCAATATATAGTGTACAAACAACTTTGAATATTGACTGTTGGATCAAGACTCGCGACCCAACATTTCTGGTCGCTGGATCTTCTTTTACATTCTAGCACCTTGAAGATTCTATTGATAGTCTTCATTACAAACCACTATATAGTGTACGAATAACTTTGAAGGTTGACCATTGGATAAAGACTCGCGAATCCCATCTTTTCCAGCTGTTCGATCTTCTTTTCCATCCTATCATCTAGATGATTCTATTGATAGTCTTCGGCATAATTAATGCTATGCACAACCTCAAAACACACTTCTCCATCATACTAGAATCTTATCCCTTGTTTCCCTAGACCATGTTATCAAAAATTTCATGTGTTAGGTAGCTAATAATCATTTACTTCTACATGATGATACAAAGTACAAGGACCAAATATATACACCCATACTTTATAGATGTTGATGAAATTTATATGTTTTTGTGCTTAACCAATTTATAGATGTTGATCAAATTCCTAGATAACTACTTTCTAATTAAGATTTTGCATCTTGACAATTTAACAAAAAATTAGCTCAAACTTGAGCTACAAGTAAGTGCGATAGATTTTTCTTTAATTAAATGTCTCTTTGGAGGTAGATGGATGCATCTTCTTGTAGTAATCAGTACCGCCGGTGTGAGTTTCCAACTATAAGGAAAGAACATTCTCAATTTTCCGAGTGATGATGAGATTAGTGTACGAATAACTTTGAATGTTGACTGTTGGATCAAGACTCACGAATCCCAGCATTTCTAGCCATTGGATCTTATTTTCCATTCTAGCATCTAGAACATTCTATTGATAGTCTTGAACACAATAAATGCACTATGCATAAACCTCTCTAAACACACTTCTCGATCATACTAGAATCTTCTCCCTCGTTTCTCTAGACCATGTTACCAAAAATTTCAAGTGTTAGATAGCTCATAATCTTTGACTTCTACACATGATGATACAAAGTACAAGGACAAAATATACACCCATACTTTATATAGTAGATGTTGATCAAATGTATAATTTTTTGTGTTGTACCAATTATAATTTTATATAGTGATGATATGTCATAAGATTTACTATCTGAGCCTTATTAAGGTGTTCTTTTTTACAAAATACGGGAGAAGTATATTTCTTTGCTTAGACATATGGTCACCTCTGTCCACGCGATGTACATGCTGAGAGAATAAAACGTTCGCAAGGGAAGAGGGCAGCAACAAAGGGAAGATGAAGGCGGTTCCATGTCAGAGAAAAGTTATGATGGGTTTCTGACACGAGGTACTCCTGCGGCCTTACAATGTACACACTACTAGTAGTAAATTTCAGGACCTATGCACGCAAAACAAATCGTGTGTTTTCTCTCTCCTTCCCTATGCTCCATCCCTCCTCCCCTTTCTCCTCGCGCACTGGTCCAACTGATCTCTCTCCCTCATCCACAGTGTGGCGCTACACACGTGTGCCTTGGTACGGCGGCTCTGTGTCTCTGGCGTAATCGGCAGCCGCGCGTTGGTGTGGAGTAGGGACGAGGAGGAGTACATAGGAAGCTAACCACTTTGGTCCTTGGCGGCACACAAATTCAAACTTTTCCGGTTTTCGAAATTTTCACTTGCAGCCCAAACATCAGGACGGAAGGTTATCCAAAAGATCAGCCAAACATCGGGAGGGAAGTCAATTTTGAACCAGTTTTGAACATTGATCACATTGAATAAAGGAAAAACAAAAAACAAAAGTTTACTCATGATGTCCTATCATGTCTTGTGCACCACGTGCCATGAAAACTGTAATCATGGGATTAGATAAGTTTTGGAAAAATAGCTTCACAATATCGTCCTACCATCTGTATGGACACTATCGGGTTTATTTCAACCCGAACGACCAAGGTCATCTATAGGTAAATTGTAGGTCGCTTTGAAAGTTTTACGAAAAAGCTCTTGGAGGTACCCATTGGGGGGAAAGGTCAATTAATATATATCAGAAACCACCGAGAGTTTTGACGACAGGTTCATCTTCTTGCTAAGATTTTGCATCCTAACTATTTAATGAAATTAGGTCAAACTTTGCTCACTGTTTCATGAAATTAGGTCAAACTTTGCTAACCGATTAACTTTGAACATTGAACATTGGATCAAGACTAGCAAATCAAAACATTGCCAACCTCTTGATCTTCTTTTCCATTCTACTGATGGTCTTTAGCACGATGAACACTAGTATGCGCAAACCTCAAAACACATAGTACTTCATTATTACTCGGTCTTGTGCCAAATACATGGACTTGGATGGAATTTTCATTTTTTTATGAGGTCCTTGATGTAACTTGTACTTCCACCGACCACTCGAGAACCTCGCTCTTACGAGACCTACCATTAGATCGGCCATTTGTAGTACTTATTATCTTTATCTTGTCTCTTATCTCTTACAATACCATATATACCACCACTACATAGTGTAGGGATTAACTTATTTTGAACATTGACCGTTGGATCTCAAGACTGGCAAATCCAAACATTGCTAACCGTTGGATATTATTATCCATTCTTAGCATCTATAAATATTCTATTGATAGTCTTTAGCATGATGAACACTAGTATGCGCAAACCTCAAAACACACAGTACTTCATTACTCGGTTTTAGGGTCCTTGTGATAAATGGATGGACTTGGATGCAATTTTGATTTTTTATGAGGTCCTTGATGTAAATTGTAATTCTACCCACCATGTTAAATCTCAAGCACCTCGCTCTTACGAGACCTACCATAAGATCAGCCATTCGCAATACTTCTTATCTTATCATTTATCTTGTCTCATATCTCTTACAATACCATACCACTACATAGTGTAGGGATCAACTTTGAACATATTAACCGTTGGATCAAGACTAGCAAATCCAAACATTGCTAACCGTTGGATCTTTTTTCCATTCTTAGCGTCGAGAAAGATTCGATCTATTGATAGTCTTTAGCATGATGAATGCTAGTATGCGCAAACCTAAAAACACATAGTACTTCATCGCTCAGTGTCAGGGTCCTTGTGCTAAAATGCCTAGACTTCGATGCAGTTTTCATTTTTTATGAGGTTCTTGATGTAACTTGTACTTCCATCGACCGTGTTAACTCTCAATCACCTCGCTCCTACGAGACCTACCATTAGATTATCCATTCGCAGTACTTCTTATCTTACCTTTATCTTGTCTCTGATCTCTTACAATACCATGCATACCACCACTAAATAGTGTAGGGATTAACTTATTTGAACATTGACCGTTGGATCAACACTGGCAAATCCAAACATTGCTAACCGTTCGATATTCTTTTCCATTCTAGCATCTTGGTCTGTACTCCCTCGCTCCGTCCCAAAACATAAGGCGACTAAGGATTGGTCAAAAGTCAAACCTTACTAACTTTGACCAAATATTTAGAAAAATATATCTACATCTACAATATTGAATGGACATATTAAGAAAATATACTTTATGGTAAATCTATTGATATTAATTTAGTACTCTAAATTTTTATATTTTTGTGTATAATCATTGTCAAACTTAAAAAATGTTGACTTTTGACTAATCCTTAGGCGCGTTATATTTTGGCGGAGGGAGTACTGTTCAACACGAATCCAGTTGCTCTGAACCATTAGATCTAACACCCCAATGGTCATGATTAATGCTATGGATCTAATTCAAAACTGCTCCACTATAGTAGTATAAGTAGAGAGAATACAATCTAGTGTGCTATGAAATTTTGGGGGTGGTGACATGATGGTTCTAGAACATGCATGGTGGAGGTTTTGCTCTAGGTACTATTCAACATGAATCCAGCTTCTCTGAACCATTGGATCCAACAGCCCAACGGTCAGGATTGGTGCTATGGATCCAATTCAAAACTGCTCCACTATAGTAGTAGAGATAGAGATATCTTATCTTATTTTATCTTACGACTATTTAGTGTACGAATAACTTTGAATATTGACCGTTGGATCAAGACTCGTGAATCCCAACATTTCCAGCTATTGGGTCTTCTTTTCCATTCTAGAATCTAGAAGATTCTATTGATAGTGTTCAGCATATTGAATGCTATGCACAAACCTCAAAACACACTTCTCCATCATACTAGATTCTTCTCCCTTGTAGCTAATAATCATTGACTTCTACATGATCTTATCTTATCTTATCTTATCTTATCTTATCTTATCTTACCACTATATAGTGTACGGATAACATTGAATGTTGACCGTTGGATCAAGACTCACGAATCCTAGCATTTCTAGCCGTTGGATCTTCTTTTCCATTCTAGCATCTAGAAGATTCTATTGATAGTATTCAGCATATTGAATGCTATGCACAAACCTCAAAACACACTTCTTCGTCATACTAGAAGCTTCTCCCTTGTTTCTCTAGACCATGTTATCAAAAAAAAGCATGTGTTAGGTAGCTAATAATCTTTGACTGCTACATGATGATACAAAGTACTAGGACCACATGTACACCCATACTTTATAGATGTTGATAAAATTTATAATTTTGTGCTTTACCAATTATAATTGTATATAGTGATGATATGTCATATGTCTACTATCTGAGTCTCATGTGCAACTTACTAGTAGCTAATAATCGTTGACTTGTACATGATCTTGCCACTATATAGTGTACAAACAACTTTGAATATTGACCGTTGGATCAAGACTCGTGGATCCCAACATTTCCAGTCACTGGATCTTCTTTTCCATTCTAGCATCTTGAAGATTCTATTGATAGTCTTCATTACAAACCACTATATAGTGTACGAATAACTTTGAATGTTGACTGTTGGATCAAGACTCACAAATCCCAGCATTTCTAGCCATTGGATCTTATTTTCCATTCTAGCATCTAGAACATTCTATTGATAGTCTTGAACACAATAAATGCACTATGCATAAACCTCTCTAAACACACTTCTCGATCATACTAGAATTTTCTCCCTCGTTTCTCTAGACCATGTTACCAAAAATTTCAAGTGTTAGATAGCTCATAATATTTGACTTCTACACATGATGATACAAAGTACAAGGACAAAATATACACCCATACTTTATATAGTAGATGTTGATCAAATGTATAATTTTTTGTCTTGTACCAATTATAATTTTATATAGTGATGATATGTCATAAGATTTACTATCTGAGCCTTATTAAGGTGTTCTTTTTTACAAAATACGGGAGAAGTATATTTCTTTGCTTAGACATATGGTCACATCTATCCACGCGATGTACATGCTGAGAGAATAAAACGTTGGCAGGAGAAGAGGGTAGCAGCAAAGAGAAGTTGAAGGCGGTTCCATGTTAGAGCAAAGTTATGATGGGTTTCTAACATGAGGTACTCCTGCGTCCTTACAATGTACACTCTAGTAGTAGTAAATTTCAGGACCTATGCATGCAAAACAAATCGTGTGTTTTCTCTCTCCTTCCCTATGCTCCATCTCTCCCCCCTTTCCCCTCGCGCACCGATTCAACTGATCTCTCTCCCCTTGTCCACAGCGTGGCGCTGCACACGTGTGCCTTGGTACAGCGGCTCTGTGTCTCTGGCGTGTTCAGCAGCCACGCGTTGGTGTGGAGTAGGTACGAGGAGGAGTACATAGTAATCTAACCACTTTGGTCCTTGGCGGCACAAAAATTCATACTTTTCCAGTTTTCAAAATTTTCACTTGCTTCCCAAACATCAGGAGGGAAGGTTATCCAAAAGATCGGCCAAACATCAGGAGGGAAGGCAGTTTTGAACCAGTTTTGAACATTGATCACATTGAATAAACAAAAAACAAAAAACAAAAGTTTTACTCATGATGTCCTATCATGTCTTGGGCACCATGTGCCATGAAACCTATAATCATGGGATTAGATAAGTTTTAGAAAAATAGCTTCACAATATTGTCCTACCATGTGTATGGACACTATCGGGTTTATTTCAACCCGAACGACCAAGGTCATCTAAAGGTAAATTGTAGGTGGCTTTGAAAGTTTTACGAAAAAGCTCTTGGAGCTACCCATCGGCGGGAAGGGTCAATTAATATATATCAGAAACCACCGAGAGTTTTGACGACAGGTTCATCTTCTTGCTAAGATTTTGCATCCTAACAATTTAAGGAAATTAGGTCAAACTTTGCTCACTGTTTCATGAAATCAGGTCAAACTTTGCTAACCAATTAACTTTGAACATTGACCGTTGGATCAAGACTAGCAAATCAAAACATTGCCAACCTCTTGATCTTCTTTTCCATTCTTAGTATCTTGAAAAATTCTACTGATAGTCTTTAGCACGATGAACACTAGTATGCGCAAACCTCAAAACACACAGTACTTCATTATTACTCGGTCTTGTGCCAAATGCACGGACTTGGATGGAATTTTCATTTTTTATGAGGTCCTTGGTGTAACTTTTACTTCCACCGACCACTCGAGCACCTCGCTCTTACGAGACCTACCATTAGATCGGCCATTCGTAGTACTTCTTATCTTTATCTTGTCTCTTATCTCTTACAATACCATATATACCAACACTACATAGTGTAGGGATTAACGTATTTTGAACATTGACCGTTGGATCTCAATACTGGAAAATCCAAACATTGTTAACCGTTGGATCTTCTTTTCCATTCTTAGCATATATAAAGATTATATTGAGAGTCTTTAGCATGATGAACACTAGTATGCGCAAACCTCTAAACACATAGTACTTCATTACTCGGTTTCAGGGTCCTTGTGATAAATGCATGGACTTGGATGCAATTTTCCATTTTTATGAGGTCCTTGATGTAAATTGTAATTCTACCCACCGTGTTAACTCTCAAGGACCTCGCTCTTACGAGACCTACCATAAGATTTTCCATTCGCAGTACTTCTTATATTATCTTTTATCTTGTCTCATATCTCTTACAATACCATACCACTATATAGTGTAGGGATTAACTTTGAACATATTAACCGTGGGATCAAGACTAGCAAATCCAAACATTGCTAACCGTTGGATCTTTTTTCCATTCTTAGCATCGAGAAAGATTCGATCTATTGATAGTCTTTAGCATGATGAATGCTAGTATGCGCAAACCTAAAAACACAAACTCTATTGCTCAATTTTTAGGGTCCATGTGCTAATAATTGCATGGACTTGGGTGCAATTTTCATTTGCATGTACTTCCACCGACCATGTTAACTCTCAAGCACCTCTCACCTACGAGACCTACCACTTGATAGCCATGCACAGTACTTCTTCGAAAAAGCTAGAAAAAGGGCGCCCTTCATGGAGTACGTCTAACATCTCATCCCGTTTCAGAAGTTGCAGCCTCCTATGGTGCATCGTGAGTTTCCGTGCCCTCTTCCTTGCTCGCCACGTGTCAACCATAGAGGGTATCATTGTGTAACACCCTCGAATCGGCCCTATGCAAGTTTTAGTCCTTTTCCGCCAAACCCGCATAGAAACGATTCAAGGACGCCCACCAGGCACTTTCGTGCGGGTGAAAAACGAAGTAATACCATTACACAACAGTCCTCGATGGGACCCATTGAACAGATATATATACAGCAATGACTCACTGAGTCAAGAATACATATCTACTATACAAAGATCCAAATCACCTTGAAAACGATAGAGCGTCCGACTATGGACAAGATGCAGATGGGGCTAAGAGCCCTGAAGAATAACCAAGGCGTCCATAACCCTGCCCAGGCCAAGCTGGAAGGGTAACCCTGCTAACGACCTCGATCTCAAACCTGCTAAAAGAAAAGGGGTGCCGACAAAGGGCAAAGGAAAAAGAGGAGCATCAGTACTGAGGCCAGTACACGGCGAGGCTAGAATTCGGCAGCTCTCGTCTACATAGGTATGGTGGACTGAAGCGGCAGCGCAGGATGCATAAACAACCTATAGAGACTCTATTAACTATCGGGTATTAGAGAGAGATAAGAAAGACCTATTCGGAACCAACCTTATACTAACACCAATCATACCCATCCTGGTATTCCCCCCTCGAGACCAAATGAGGAAGTCAAACCGAGGAACTCAGACAATTAGCAGTTTTATTCATTCCATTATAGTTGAAGCACTTACTAGTCAGACATAGATAGAATGAGTCATCCTAATAGCATAAGTAGTGGGCAGTTTTAGTTAACCATTAAGTGGTAGTTGCAGTACTTACTAGTCAGATACAATTAGCGTGTGACATCCCAAACCCAGCAGTTGTTGGCACTTTTATTTCATCCCATTGGAGTTGCACTAGTTACTAGACATGTATAACATGACACAATACACCCCAGTTCCACCAGTTATTGGCACTTTTATTATCCATTCCATTATAGTGAAGCTGATTACTAGTCACATATTAAGTCAAATTTATAGCACTACTTTAGTTATGCTTGTCTATGATCGAGATATTGTGCTCCAAGTTGTCCATAACCACGGACACGGCTTTTAGAAAGATTTACCCTGCAGGGGTGCACAAATAGCAACACACACACGATCAACCTCAGAAAAACCAAATCAAAACCCAACGAGGCTTTCACGACAAAGCAATCACAGGATTCATAAAATATTTCAGGGGGCCACCCCACTAAGCTACCCGCGACGAAGTTGGCCGGCTCCGAGACGGACCCAAGGTTTGTGTGGACGGCGGTAAACGACTAGGAACCCGAAAGTGTGACTGGGCTTGTCGATACAGCGAAAACGTGTCACGATCCAAAACAGTACAGGTGCTCCACGCACAATCGTAAATAAAATAGTAAAGCATGGAATAGGTACATGATATTAATAAAGCCCTAAACTAGTTTGTGGCCCCAAGAAATAATAAATGAATCAAGCTCTAGCTAAGGGGATTCATGGTCCCATATGCGGATAGTGCGATAGTCAAGGAACATGTATCAAGTACTCGGGGTCCTACGGGACACAAGTGAGCGTGGAAGAACCAAATAAAATCTATTACTCACTGATGCCTCTGCATTAGTTATATCTAGCAATTCAATATTAAGTTGTAATTAAAGCCATGATCATCTCCACCTTTAGGCATGTGCCAACCTTCCAATAACGGTGGAACAACAATGACACGAAGCAGCACCTGAGCAAGCAAATAACTCGCAAGGCTGACTATCTATCAAACAACAGGCAATAGGATGTGTCCAAGGCAATATAGAGGCTGCAAGGGGTATAAATGGTGCACAGAAACTAAAGCATCACAATACGGATAGCAATAGATCAACAGGAGGAAGTAAAGACTATAAATGCTAAATAGGTAAAAAGAGGGAGAATGCTCGCCTGGGAAACACTACTGAAGGATCATATCCGGAGAACTTGTCGATACTCGCATCAACTCATTGGCCTAATCCGTGAAGAAGCGAACACTAGAAGTAAACACCAGTTGCAATATTTAATACTACGGCAGAAGATCCGGCATGATTATGATATGATGCAGATGCGGTGCAATTAGGCAGTATTAAGCGGAACCGGGGTCCTGACAATTAATTAATAGGTTCCAGTTATTTAGATACCCCGCAATTTAAATGTTGTCTTAACAAGGCAAAACATGGTATCGGTTCGCTACACAAATTTAAATGGAGTTCGGAATAAGACTAGAATAGCCCGCATATAGACTCCATATTTAATTTAGGTGAATCGACTATTTAACCCAACCCACCAGATGACATGTATGCAAGCATGATCAATTTATATGCAACAGTTTATATATAGCATTTATAAAATAGGGCTCGGGAAAAGGTTCACACATCTGGGTTCGGAAGAGCTTGGGTTCCGAGGGTCCGGGGTTCGGTCTCCGGGGTTCGAAGGGGACCGGGATCGGAGGTCGAAGGACTTGGTTTGGCATCGGAGGATCATCGGATTCGCCCTGGTCGGTGTCGATCTTGTCGTCACGAAGATCTTGTCGACGCGAAGATCTTGTCGGGTCCACGTATCGGGTCGGTCTTGGCGTTCGGAATGAAGAACCTGTCGTTCCGTGTCGGCAACCTTGGCGTCCGGGTGGTGACCTCCGGGTACGGTGTTCTTTGGTGCCATCGTTCCATGTCAGAGCATCCATGAAGGAGATCTTTAGTGGTTCCTCGAGCGGCACCATGTTCATTCTTCGACATCGAGCTGGTCTTGTCGACAAGGAGATCTTGACGCTTGTGGTTGTTCTCCGGGTTCGGTTTAGCTTGGCGTCACACGGACAAAACTACACACGGCTAGATAGCCTTCCCGCACACATGCAGGTAACGGAACAAGCCCTACACTTCGACAGGAACATAGAGCATCCAGCATCCGGCATCAACAGGAAGCAACTACAGGGACAGGCAACCAACGAACCCGGCGTGCAGGAAGGCAAACTCGCGGATGTGGCAGAGGCGCAGGAGGGCAACCCCCCTGCAAGCGGCGGAGCTGTAGCAGGGACGGTGGGGAGGAACCCGGTGAACAGGGGCGGCGCAGGGCCGCGACTCAGATGGTGGAGACCGACATGGGCCAAGGCCGATTACAGGCCGGCGCACGACGACGATGGTGGCTGGTCGAGGCGGTAGCGATGGGGAAACCGGCGGGGGCGCGGTGGTGGAGCTCTGCGTCGGGACAACACAGGAGGGTGACACGGTGGCGAACACTAGCTCGGGGCGAGGACGGCAGCGATCATAGCTTGCTGAAGGGGAAGGCCCGCGAGGCGGTGGTTCTCAGCAGAGGAGGGGGAACGACCACGAGGGGAGAGGAGCGCTCAAGCTCGAGTGCGACGAGGTTAGGGCTGAGCACGAGCGGACGCTGCCGAAGCTAGAGCGGCCGGAGGCGAGGCAGGGCCGAGCGGGGACGATCCCACCAGCGAGGTCGACGGCAGCGACCGTGGCTTGGCGCGAGCTCGATGGGGTTGGGGCGTTGGCCAGAGGTGGTAGGGAGGCGAGGTGGAGAAGGGATGAGGCGAGAAGGACGGGGCGACGTGAGGCGAAGGAGGGGAGGAGGTGGCGACAGACTGCGAGGGAGGAGGAGGCCGGCGGCGGCTCTGCACGATGTGGAGAAGGTGGGCGGTAGGGGAGATGCGAGAGGGAGGGGAGAGGAGCAGGAGATAGGCGGGGACGGGGTGGGGCCCGCGCGGTAGGTGGCGGGGTCTGCGAGGCGAGGCCTGGTGATCGGGCCCAGGCGAGACATTGTCAGGCGGGGGTGCATGGGGACGCGGGAGTGCGTAGTGTGTGTGCGTGTTGGAGAGGAGGTGGGGTGGAGCCAGGGAGGTGAGGTGGCGGGCTGGGAGTGGACAGGGTGAGCTGGAGGGTGGAGGAAGTGGCTGGCGGCGGGGCTAGATGGGTGCGGCTGGGTGGTGGGAATTGGGGTAGCTAGGGTTTGCTCTAGTTTTTGTTTACTGGGGGTGGTCGGCTGGGCCGGTCCCCCTAAAAATAATATAATATTTTATTTATTAAGAACGAGGCGTTTGTAATCCATTTTTAGACAAAACAAAATAATCCGAAAGACCGGTGTTTAGTTTGAATAAAAGACAGGGCGTTCAGAAAACAAAACCAGGCTTTTCGAAAATAGTTTTTGGCAAACCATGTCTGATGATGACGATGCTCAAATGCAATGTGGCATTATGACATGAGCATGCGGTCATGATGATGCAATGCACAAAAACACCGCGATTTTCTAGTAGTGGTTTTAGCGGGGCGCCACAATTCGACACCACTAACAAGGGATCTCGCCCTCGAGATCCGCCTCATGGTACCGGGAAGAAGGTCGGCGATATGAATCTTCTCGCTTCATGTAGATCCTCGCGAAACCACTAACAAGAGGTCGTTGTCCGTGATCGTTGAGAGAACACTCTGGGAACAAAGGGCGAAGGTAGAGGTATCAAAAAATAAAGCCACCTCTAGCTTCCATGGACGGAGTAAAATTGCTGAATCCACCGATTCAATATCCAAAAGCGAATGATAAGAGTATTGGTATGGTCGAGACTCCATCCCGCACTCAGATCATTACCCTGTACATGAATAGCAGAATTATGCAACCAACTCTCAGAATCAGACTGCAGAACTCGAAAAGCAAGGTTCGGAAACAATGGAGGGATGCAGACTCTGCATCGGGTCTGATGTAGATGATGTCGTCGCGTCAGAAACACCGGAAGGCATGAGGAGGAACAAAGAGAAGTGCAACAGATGAAGGATTCCGCAGATAGCATGAAGTCCAGATGTAGAAGCACCGTTACCAAAGAAGGAAGCGAAACCCTAAAGGTACGACGGGACCCCAACCACGAGAATTCCTGGACTCGAAGAAAAGATAAGAGAGCAGATTCAAAACACGCGGAGGTAAGAGGAGAATAGCATAGGGGTAAGGAGTAAAAGCAGGCCTAATCAGATCTATCCAACCGATTTTCCAAAATAGTTTTGACCCTCTACATCGGCCGTTAGCTAGGTTGTCCTACAAGCTGGACCAGTGGGGTATCATAACTGCTGAGCTCTGATACCACTTTGTAACACCCTCGAATCGGCCCTATGCGAGTTTTAGCCCTTTTCCGCCAAACCCGCATAGAAACGATTCAAGGACACCCACCAGGCACTTTCGTGCGGGTGGAAAACGAAGTAATACCATTACACAACAGTCCTCGATGGGACCCACACAACAGATATATATACAGCAATGACTCACTGAGTCAAGAATACATATCTACTATACAAAAATCCAAATCACCTTGAAAACGATAGAGCGTCCGACTACGGGCAAGATGCAAATGGGGCTAAGAGCCCTGAAGAATAACCAATGGCATCCATAACCCTGCCCAGGCCAAGCCGGAAGGGTAACCCTGCTAACGACGTCGATCTCAAACCTGCTAAAAGAAAAGGGGTGTCGACAAAGGGCAAAGGAAAAAGAGGAGCGTCAGTACTGAGGCCAGTACACAGCGAGACTAGAATTCGGCGGCTCTCGCCTACATAGGTATGGTGGACTGAAGCGGCAGCGTAGCATGCATAAACAACCTATAGAGACTCGATTAACTGTCGGCTATTAGACAGAGATAAGAAAGACCTATTCAGAACCAACCTTCTACTAACACCAATCATACCCATCCTGGTATTCCCCCCTCGAGACAAAACGAGGAAGTCAAAACAAGGAACTCACACAGTTGGCAGTTTTATTCATTCCATTATAGTTGAAGCACTTACTAGTCAGACATAGATAGAATGAGTCATCCTGATAGCATAAGTAGTGGGCAGTTTTAGTTAACCATTAAGTGGTAGTTGCAGTACTTACTAGTCAGATACAATTAGCGTGTGACATCCCAAACCCAGCAGTTGTTGGCACTTTTATTTCATCCCATTGGAGTTGCGCTAGTTACTAGACAGGTATAACATGACACGATACACCCCAGTTCCACCAGTTGTTGGCACTTTTATTATCCATTCCACTGTAGTGAAGCTGATTACTAGTCACATATTAAGTCAAATTTATAGCACTACTTTAGTTATGCTTGTCTATGATCGAGATGTTGTGCTCCAAGTTGTCCATAACCGTGGACACGGCTTTCAGAAAGATCTACCCTGCAGGGGTGCACAAATAGCAACACACACACGATCAACCTCGAAAAAACCAAATCAAAACCTAATGAGGCTTTCACGACAAAGCAATCACAGGATTCATAAAATATTTCAAGGGGCCACCCCACTAAGCTACCCGCAGCAAAGTTGGCCGGCTCCGAGATGGACCCAGGGTTTGTGTGGACGGTGTTAAACGATTGGGAACCCGAAAGTGTGACTGGGCTTGTCAATACAGCGAAAACGTGTCACGATCCAAAACAGTACAGGTGCTCCACGCACAATCGTAAATAAAATAGTAAAGCATGGCATAGGTACAGGATAGTAATAAAGCCCCAAACTAGTTTGTGGCCCTAAGAAAAAGAAATGAACCAAGCTCTGGCTGAGGGGATTCATGGTCCCATATGCGGATAGTGCGATAGTCAAGGAAGAAGTATCAAGTACTCGGGGTCCTAGGGGACACAAGTGAGCGTGGAAGAACCAAATAAAATCTATTGCCCACCGATGCCTCTGCATTAGTTATATCTAGCAATTCAATATTAAGTTGTAATTAAAGCCATGATCATCTCCACCATTAAGCATGTGCCAACCTTCCAATAACGGTGGAACAACAATGACACGAAGCCGCACCTGAGCAAGCAAATACGACTCGCAAGGCCGACTATCTATCAAACAACAGGCAATAGGATGTGTCCAATGCAATATAGAGGCTGCAAGGGATATAAATTGTGCACGGAAACTAAAGCATCGCAATACGGATAGCAATAGATCAACAGGAGTAAGTAAAGACTATAAATGCTAAATAGGTAAAAAGGGGGAGAATGCTCGCCTGGGAAACACTGCCGAAGGATCATATCCAGAGAACTTGTCGATACTCACATCAACTCATCGGCCTAATCCGCGAAGAAGCAAACACTAGAAGAAACACCGGATGCAATATTTAATACTAGGGCAGATGATCCGGCATGATTATGATATGATGCAGATGTGGTGCAATTAGGCAGTATTAAGAGGAACCGAGGTCCCGAAAATTAATTAATAGGTTCCAGTTATTTAGATATCCCGCAATTTAAATGTTGTCTTAACAAGGCAAAACATGGTATCGGTTCGCTACACAAATTTAAATGGAGTCCAGAATAAGACTAGAATAGCCCGCATATAGACTCCATATTTAATTTAGGTGAATCGACTATTTAACCCAACCCACCAGATGACATGTATGCAAGCATGATCAATGTATATGCAACAGTTTATATATAGCATTTATAAAATAGGGCTCGGGAAAAGGTTCACACATCTGGGTTCGGAAGAGCTTGGTTTCCGAGGGTCTGGGGTTTGGTCTCTGTGGTTCGAAGGGGACCGGGATCGGAGGTCGAAGGACTTGGTTTGGTGTCGAAGGATCATCGGATTCGCCCTGGTCGGTGTCGATCTTGTCGTCGCGAAGATCTTATCGACGCGAAGATCTTGTCGGGTTCGCATATCGGGTCGGTCTTGGCGTTCAGAATGAAGAACTTGGCGTTCCGTGTCGGCGTCCTTGGCGTCCGGGTGGTGACCTCCAGGTACGGTGTTCTTCGGTGCCATGGTTCCATGTCAGAGCATCCATGACGGGGGTCTTCAGTGGTTCCTCGAGCGGCACCATGTTCATTCTTCGGCATCGAGCTGGTCTTGTCGACAAGGAGATCTTGACGCTTGTGGTTGTTCTCCGGGTTCGGTTTAGCTTGGCATCACATGGACAAAACTACACACGGCTAGATAGCCTTCATGCACACATACGGGTAACGGAACAAGCCCTACACTTCGACAGGAACACAGAGCATCCAGCATCCGGCATCAACAGGAAGCAACTACAGGGACAGGCAACCAACGACGCCAGCATGCAGGAAGGCAAACTCGCGGATGCGTCAGAGGCGCAGGAGAGCAACGCCCCTGCAGGCGGCGGAGCTGTAGCAGGGACGGCGGGGAGGAACCCGGCAAACAGGGGCGACGCACGGCCGTGACTCAGATGGTGGAGACCGACATGGTCCAAGGCCGATTACAGGCCGGCGCACGACGTCGATGGTGGCTAGTCGAGGTGGTAGCGATGGGGAAACCGACGGGGGCGCGGTGGTGGAGCTCTGCGTCAGGGCGACACAGGAGGGCGACACGGCGGCGAGCACTGGCTCGGGGCAAGGACGGCAGCGACCATAGCTTGCTGAAGGGGAAGGCCCAGGAGGCGGTGGTTCTCGGCAGAGGAGGGGGAACGGCCGCGAGGGGAGAGGAGCGCTCGGGCTCGAGTGCGACGAGGTTAGGGCTGAGCACGAGCGGCCGCTGCCGAAGCTGGGGCGGCCGGAGGCGAGGCAGGGCCGAGCGGGGATGGTCCCACCGGCGAGGTCGACGGCGACGACCATGGCTTGGCGCGAGCTCGATGGGGTTGGGGCGTTGGCCGGAGGTGGTAGGGAGGCGAGGTGGAGAAGGGCTGAGGCGAGAAGGACGGGGCGATGTGAGGCGAAGGAGGGGAGGAGGTGGCGACAGACCGCGAGGGAGGAGGAGGCCGGCGGCGGCTCTGCACGATGTGGAGAAGGTGGGCGGTAGGGGAGATGCGAGAGGGAGAGGAGAGGAGCAGGAGATAGGCGGGGACGGGGTGGGGCCCGCGTGGTAGGTGGCGGGGTCTGCGAGGCGAGGCCTGGGGATCGGGCCCAGGCGAGACTTTGTCGGGCGGTGGTGCATGGGGACGCGGGAGTGCGTGGTGTGTGTGCGTGTTGGAGAGGAGGTGGGGTGGAGCCAGGGAGGTGAGGTGGCGGGCTGGGAGTGGACGGGGTGAGGTGGAGGGTGGAGGAAGTGGCTGGCGGCGGGGCTGGATGGGTGCAGCTGGGTGGTGGGAATTGGGGTAGCTAGGGTTTGCTCTAGTTTTTGTTTACTGGGGGTGGCCAGCTGGGCCGGTTTGGCCTGGTTCGGCTGCCCCCTAGAAATAATATAATATTTTATTTATTAAGAACGAGGCGTTTGTAATCTGTTTTTAGACAAAACAAAAAAATTCGGAACACCAGTGTTTAGTTTGAATAAAAGTCAGGGCGTTCAAAAAACAAAACCAGGCTTTTCGAAAATAGTTTTTGGCAAACCATGTCTGATGATGACGATGCTCAAATGCAATGTGGCATGATGACATGAGCATGCGGTAATGATGATGCAATGCACAAAAACACCGCGATTTTCTAGTAGTAGTTTTAGCGGCGCGCCACACGTTGGGCTTTTCTCTTTTCCTTTTGTAGATCCGAGTACGAAAAATGAAATATCTTTCAAACCAACAGTCCAAATAACGATCCGTTTTCACGGTTGTCTTAGTCACATCGATATCTTCAAAACTAGATCCCATATTGATATGTTTCAATGAATGTTTTTGGAACTGCCTTTCATACCTTGATCGCACTGCCTTTTTGGTCGCTGTATACGAGGCAGTGTCCAGGCAATGCACCTCCCATGCACTGCCTTCTTGTACCGTCTTGCACTGCCTTTGGTCGCAGTGCACGACGTGGTTCCTTGGCAGTGCACCATCCATGTACTGCCTTCCTGTACTGCATTGTACTGCCTTCGGTTGCAGTGCACGACGTGATTCCCTGGCAGTGCACCGCCCATGCACTGCCTTCTTGTGCTGCATTGCACTACCTTCGGTCGTAGTGCACGATGCGATCCCCTAGCGGTGTACCGCCCATGCACTGCTTTCTTGTGCTGCATTGCACTTCCTTCGGACACAGTGCACGACGTGATTCCTAGTAGTGCACCGCCCATGCACTGCCTTCTTGTGCTGCATTGCACTGCCTTCCGTCGCAATGCATGATGCGATTCCATGACAGTGCACCGCTCATGCACTGCCTTCTTGTGCTGCATTGCACTGCCTTCGGTCACAGTGCACGATGCGATTCCCTGGCAGTGCACCGCCCATGCATGACCTTCTTGTGCTGCATTGCACTGCCTTCGATCGCAGTGCATGGCACGGTTCCTGGCAGTGCATCGCCTTCCTGTACTGCATTGCACTGCCTGCATTCGTGGTATACTCTGTGGTTTCTGGGCGCACTGTATTTTTACACTTCACCACGCGGTACACTGCCTTTTTTTACTGCCTTGGACTACTTTTTTCCGGTGAACTTTTTTTTCAGAGTTGTGCAGTTTGTAGTACACCAAGAGAAGCTGGCTCGATTAGGCAAGCTAAGCATGAGCGATCGGCCACGTTCTTTATTTCCCCGCATGCAAACAAACTAGCTACATTCGGTCACGCACGTGCGCGAGACAGTCCCAAAAACCCGGTCATCCCGGCTGCCCCCACCCAAGCTCTACTGTGCTGCCACGTGGTGAGTAGGCACACACGATCTACCCAGGCGCCCTTGCTCAAGTGCGCGCGCACGGTAGTCGCGCTCTTACTTCTTATCTTCTCTTTATCGTGTCTTATCTCTTACAATACAATAAACCACTTCATAGTGTACGGATTAACTTTGAACATTGACCGTTGGATCAAGACTAGCAAATCAAAACATTGCCAACCTCTTGATCTTATTTTCCATTCTTAGCATCTGGAAAAACTCTACTTTAGCACGATGAACGCTACTATGCGCAAACCAAAAAACACAAACTCCATTGCTCAGTTTTCAGGGTCCCTGTGCTAATAAATGCATGGACTTGGGTGCAATTTTCATTTTTATGAGGTCCTTGATGTAACTTGTATTTTTACCGACATTGTTAACTCTCAATTACCTCTCTCCTATGAGACCTACCATTTGATAGCCATTCACAATACTTCTTATCTTCTCTTTATCGTGTCTTATCTCTTATAATACAATAAACCACTGCATAGTGTACGGATGAACTTTGAACATTGACCGTTGGATCAAGACTAGCAAATCCAAACATTTCCAACCTGTTGATCTTCTTTTCCATTCTTAGCATCTAGAAAGATTCTACTTTATCACGATGAATGCTACTATGTGTATACCTAAAAACACAAACTTCATTGCTCAGTTTTCAGGGTCCTTGTGCTAATGAATGCTTGAACTTGGATGCAATATTCATTTTTAGGAAGTCCTTAATGTAATTTGTACTTCCACTGACCGTGTTACTCTCAAGCAGCTCTCTCCTACAAGACCTACCATTTGGTAGGCCATTCGCAGTACTTCTTATCTTCTCTTTATCGTGTCTTATCTGTTACAATAAAATAAATCACTGCATAGTGTATGGATTAACTTTGAACATTGATCGTTGGATAAAGTCTAGCAAATCCAAACATTACCAAACGCTAGATCTTCTTTTCCATTGTTAGCATCTGGAAATATTCTACTCTCTCCGACCCAAAATAGTTGACTTAGATTTGTCTAGATTCGAATGTATCTAGACTTGTTTTAGTGTTAGATACATCTGAATCTAGATAAAACTAAGTCAACTAATTTGGGTCGGAGGGAGTACTTTAGCACGATGAACACTAGTATGCGCAAACCTCAAAACACAAACTCCATTGCTCAGTTTTCAAGGTCCTTGTTCCAATAAATGCGTGGACTTGGACTCAATTTTCATTTTTATGAGGTCCTGAATGCAACTTGTACTTCCACCGATTGTGTTAACTCTCAAGCACCTCTCTCCTACGAGACCTATCATTTGATAGGCCATTTGCAGTACTTGTTATCTTCTCTTTATCGTGTCTTATCTCTTACAATACAATAAACCACTTCATAGTGTACGAATTAACTTTGAACATTGACCGTTGGATCAAGAGTAGCAAATCCAAACATTGCCAACCACTGGATCTTATTTTCCATTCTTAGCATCTGGAAAGATTCTACTGATAGTTTTTAGCACGATGAACGCTAGTATATGCGCAAACCTCAAAACACACACTTCATTGCTCTCGGTTTCAGGGTCTTTGTGCTAATAAATGCATGGACTTGGATGCAATAATTATCATTTTCATGAGGTCCTTGATGTAACTTGTACTTCCACCGACCGTGTTAACTCTCAAACACCTCGCTCCTACAAGACCTACCATTAGATCGACCATTCATAATACTTCTTATCTTCTCTTATCTCTTACAATATCATACCTTCACTATAGAGTGTACAAACCGTTGACCGTTTGATCAATACTGGCAAATACAAACATTGCTAACAACCATCGGATCTTATTTTCTATTCTTAGCATATCGAAAGAATCTACTGAAATCTTTAGCAGGATGAACGCTAGTATGCGCAAACCTCAAAACACACACTTCATTGCTCAGTTTCAGGGTCCTTGTGCTAAATGCATGGAGTTGGATGTAATTTTTTTACGAGGTCCTTGATGTAACCTGTACTTCCACCGACCGTGTTAACTCTCGAGCACCTCACTCCTACGAGAGCTAAAGTTAGATCAGCCATTTAAAGTATTTCTTTTCTTTATCTTGTCTCTTATCTCTCACAATACCATATATACCACTTCATGGTGTATGGAACAATGAATATTTGATCAAGACAGGCAAATCCAAACATTGCTAACCATTGGATCTTCTTTTCCATTCTTAGCATCTAGAAAGATTCTACTTTAGCATGATGAACGCTAGTATGTGCAAACCTCAAAATACACACTTCATTGCTAAGTTTCAGGGTCCTTGTGCTGAATGCATAGACTTGGATGCAATTTTCAATTTTTTATGAGGTCCACGTGTACTTGCTTAACAAAAAAAATCAGCATGGTGCTCACTCCTGCAGCCTTACAGTGTGTTACTCCTCCTCTATGCAAGGAAAATAAATTGTATACTGCTCTCTCCTTTGCTGCATCACACCCATCCTCTAGCTGATATCTCCCTCGTCCACAGTGTGGCGCTGCGCACGTGTGGCATGGTACTACGACGGCTCAGCTTCTATATTTTTTTCATAACTTTTCTCTGACATCCAACCATTTTCAACAACTCTTCGCTGAAGCCCTCTCGGGCTGCCTTCTCTAACCCCACAATCTCTTCTATAGTAGTTTGTAATAACCTTCGCTGCATCCCTCTTGGGGTGCCTTCTCTCGGGCTGCCTACGTGTATATATTTATATATACATACCAAGTACAATATCCCTTCTCTAGTGTTGTGAGTGTTGATCCTTGTAATAACCTTCCATGCGATGTCTAGGACGAAGCAAGTGAAAAAATCGAAACCCGAAAAGTTTGATCTGCGACTACTTTTTTCTGCCGCCCCAACCCAACGCCAAAAGTGGTTCCTTCATATGCACACCAGCAGAACGTAGCTGATGAACACATGATTGACAGACACATAGCCATCGTACCAATGTTAGAGTTGAAAGCGGCATCCCGCAGAAGTTCCGCTTATAGTTCATTTTGAAGTACTCCTATAGAAACTTCAAAATGAACTAGAGGCATGAATTTCGCAGGATCCCGGTCGCAACCCTAACCATGGCACATGTGCTGAGCACCACACTCCGGACGAGGGAGAGATCAACTAGCAGGTGTGCGCGGGGGTGCCGAGAAGATACATACTTGATTACATTGTGTAAAATTTGACTGAATAAATAGAATAACTAATACACTTGATTAGTTTGTGTAAAATTAGTACTCGTACTGTTGGAGGTAGAGTAAAACTTTCCAATAATGCTAATTTTCTACCAACATTCTTTATACTATGTATTTAGAGTAAATCTTGGTCAAAGAAAAAACACCCAAAACGGGGACGCCTTATTATTCCTCGGGACGGAGGTAGAGTAATACTCCTACCTACTACTCCTACTTCATGCTCCTACTTATGCAAAACAGTACTACTACAGTAGGACCTATAAATAAATAATGTGTCTAGTCAAACCGACGTGATGAGACTATACTGCGCCAGGAGGTGACATGGGTAATTTATTACAAGAAAAGAAAAAACCTCTTTGAAAGAGCCATCGCATCTTCCCCATCTCCGTTTAGTTTATCCACACTCGCCGATGCCACCTGGACGCATTTGGGATCCTCTCCACCGCGCTGATCACACATTTTCCTCACCATCTCGCCCGGTGCATCTCTCCTTCCAGACCACCACCCTCTCCTCCAAAAAAACCCAAACAATTCTATATAGATCCACCCTCGCCCCCAATCCTCCTCGACATGATGGCGGATCATCTGTACAAAATTTGGAGAGGTTCGAGGGAGAGCTGGTGGTGCAGCGGCTTTAACAAGGTGGGCGACAACGTCATCACCCAAATCGCTGAGCGTCTCAATGCTCAAAGTGTCGTCCGGTTGGCCGCATGCTCCAAGGAGCTATGCTGCCAAGTCGTCGGCGGGGAAGGTTACAGCTGCCCGAACTACAACTTCCTAGAAGTGGTCTCCTTCAACGAACTCTATGCCCACATGATCTCCTGCATCCACAACCCGTTTATCTGCACGGAGCCAGGATGCAACTAGGTCAGCAAAAAATTAACGTTGTATCTGCACCTCAAATCCACCCACTCGATCAAGGCGCCCACAGTCCTCTATAGCATCAAACAATGGGACCCGTCCAAGCCGGTGCCTGCAGGGTGCTCACAGAGAACAAATGTCAACGGCATTGGGAAGACGGGCATGCTGTTCATTGGCCAGATTGACGGGCACAACATGGAGATTTTCATGTCCGTCAGCCGCGCAAGGTCGATGGTGTGGGAATTGGAGTACTATGAGGTGAGGATATCACCATTGGTCGATTGTCGTGGGTTCTATCCGCTCGAGTTTGATACTGAGCCAAAGATTGGGCAGCCGCCGGCCGAAGCCGCGCTGGTGGCGCTCAACCATTACCTATCGGTAGTGGGGACTTATTGTCAAGCTCCTCAATTGTTGGTCGGAGTTCCTCGTGGAGTTCCATTGTTGGATCGATGAAGACATCAACCCATTGTGAGATATCACATCTTAATATTCTCCTGATGATCCTAATATGAATGTACTTGCAATTTTCTAGTCCCTATGTTCTAATATTAATTACTTTATTTATTTTAGTGCAGATTCCTTTCGCAATCGGAGTGGTGGAAATGGCTGGAAAGGTCCATGAATTCTACATCTATCTTGCTAAGGGTGATCAGGCGAAAGCCTATTATGAGGATCTAGAGACGGCGGTAAAATAAGAGAAGCGTGCTAGGCGGGAAAGCAAGTGCTACCCGGCCACGACCTAGACACGCTGAATTGTTGGCATACAGATCTTGTGGTGATTCTGACCTCTCTCTTTCTCTCATGCATGTGTTAGTATATGATGGGACATGTAATCGTTCCTAGCTAGATTAAGGTTCTACCAAGAGTAGTTTTATACTTCTAATGAGTATTTTGTATGGAGTTCTGCAACTTCTAATATATTCTGTAATAATTCCTATGTACTGGGAACTGTTTAGATCGAGTGCAGAATATGGCATGTACTGCTGAATCTTTCAAAAGCTACCGAATCTCTCAAATGTGTTGATGTTGCTATTATTAAAGTATTTTCTAGAACTAATACTCTTGTACTGGTACTTGTTTTGATCAATGGCAGTAGATTGTTTTGCTTTCTTTTGAAACATGGCCTTCTTAATCTAGATGAGGCCTGGGCTTCTTAGGTTGCATATATGTTGGTCACACATGCATTGATGTAAGAATGAGGTATGCATACAAATGCAAACTTAATCGTCAGTCTTTCTTGCTCCAATGATGGAGTGTGTTCGGAGAAAAAAGGCAAACTCATCCCTTTCCCATTAAAAAAACTGGCCCAATGTTGAAACTCCCACCGGCAACATTTCCTACTATGCCAAGATATACCCATATACCAAATTAATGTGGGAACAGTACATTAACAATGATGTCGATATGGCCATGACCTTTTTTGGTCATCGGGGTTGAAACCTAATAATATTCATACATGGTGGGAAAATATGGCGTGGCTGGTTTCCAGAAGTTGTCAAATCCCATGGTTATCAGTTTCCTGGCAGGCTGTACACGTGACGTGATAGGTTGCCATGCGAAAATATTTGTTTTTCTTTTTTTCTTTATTACATGTGATTGTTTCAAAACATGTTCAAAATTGTCAAGATACAAATTCTTAGCAGGAAGTTGAATTTGTCAAAACTCTCGATTGTTTTCGATATATTAACTACCTGATGCGTACCACCAAAAGCTTTTTGTAGAACTTCGATAGAAATCTACCACTTTCTAGAGCTTCTAGTTCAAATACGACATGATTTTTTTAATAGAGACATGAAGTCATTTGAGTGGTCCGAGTTAGCTCGGAAGCTTTGAAAACTCATAAAACTTGGGAATCATACATAAACCATTGTCCACTATATCTGGAAACTTGGCTTGTGGCATTCAAAACCATGTTCTCTGTACTTTCTATGCATAGTATATTCATGGTGCTAGAGGTCAACAATAATGGGATATTCTATATGCTAGACATGACATAATCAAATATACTGAAAGAGATCCAATGGTCAACAATGTCGGGGTTTGCCAATCTATATCCAACTACCGATGTTCGAAGTTATTCGTACACTATATAGTGGTATGGAAATTGTGAAGCAACATAGTCGTTTTTTTTTGAAAAGAAGTGTGAAGCACTATATAGTGGTATGGAAATTGTGTCACGTGCCTTTTCATAGTATGGATATGGATGATCAATTGATGTGACTCTTGGCTTCCATTTCCTGGACAAATAGGTTAAGGTCTACTACCTTTTTCTATTACTAGATGGACGCTAGCCAAATTCAAAATCTGAATCGAGCGGCAAAATCATCCAACGACCTTGAAGTATTTTCCTCCCCGCCGATTCAAAACCTTTGAGCCAAAATCTCCCACCGGATAGTACCATTTTTTCTTATTATTAGCTAGACATGGGCCAAATTCAAATCTCAATCGAGCGGCAATATCACACACCGACCTTGAAGCATTTCGCGCCTCTCTGTTTCAAAAACTTTTGTCTTTAAATTTCCTGTTCCACCCATTATTCAGACGATAGATGGGCACGCTAAAGCCAGTACCTCGGGCGCACGATCGTAATTATATTGATATTCACCTATACTATGGTCCCGATTCGCATAGTTTTTCCCCTGGCCCTCCCAAAAATCCCAAGCTCTTCTATCGCCTCCACGGCCACCACGCGCACCGGCTTGATCTCTGGTCTCGTGCGCCGCCGTAGAGCCGCTTCACTGACGCTGACCCACTGGATGTAGTTCACCGGGTCTCTCTGCCACTGCACCGGAGCTGCGGTGTCGTTCACCACGCCGATGGCGCAACGACCGCCCTAGGACTGCTTCCTCGCTGGCGATGGCTTCATCGACCGCCCAAGCTCTGCTTCCTCGCTGCCGAAAGCTACCCAACCATACCGGATCCGATTCATCGGTGTCCACTTGACGTGATCTAGTTCAAGGAGTTCCATGTCCACCGCTCCAGACCAGCTGCATGGCCGTCGCCGTTCACTGCACCAGATCTGCCTCAGCGACGCTCTCGTACACCGTGTTCAAGCCGGCATCGACCGCCCAAGATCTTCTTCCCTGACGCCAACAGCCACCGTAACCATAGCACCCTCGGTGAACTGGACATCACTCGCATGGTACCGACGATGCTTAGACGCCTCTCCGACCAAGGTTAACCTAATCTCCTACCTGTTTTTGTTTTGTCAATAGTATAGCAGGTTCAAGCCTGTCGTAGTGAACAGCATTTTTATAATCGTGCTAGTACATACAAGTCACTAGGCACACCTATTCTCCGTGCTAGTACATGCAAGGTCATTAGACATGTTGGTTTGCATTCGCTTCTCTACAAATTTCAAGTCATGCACATGTCTGTTATTTTGTCATGCGCATGTTCTTAGATACTCCATACAACAATAATTGCCTGCTACCGTGTAATTCTTGTAAAATCTGTAGTCAGTGGAAAATATTAGTGTGGATTCCCTTCTCTATAGTTACTGAATCTATCTGGTTCGTCCTGAGATCTGTTCCTGCTATTATTTCCTCCTTCGCATCGTTCTCCTATCCTGTAGTACCCGTTTAAACTCTTCGTACTAATTCAATTATAATTTTTTTTCCATAATGCCATCTAGCTCTTCAAAAGCTGCATCACTAATGATGGCTCAAGATGGCTCGAGCTCGTTGGGGAACCCAAGAGGAAGGTATGATGAGCACAGCATCAAGTTTCCCTCACTTATGAAACCAAGGGTATCGAACTAGTAGGAGCAAGGAAACACCTCCAAGGTGTTGTTTCCAACTTGGAATTCCTACACAACACAACCATAGAACTTTGCCCCCAACTTACAGTGAGGTTGTCAATCTCACCGGTTTTTCTAAAAATAAATGATTAAACGTATTGTGTGGAAGAAAGTAATAGCTTGCAGAAAGTAAACAGAAAATAGTAAATAGTTGTAGATTGATTGTAAAAGAAAGGACCGGGGTCCATAGTTCACTAGTGGTGATTCTCCTTAAGATAGATGACATGTTGGGTGAACAAATTACAGCGGGGCAATTGACAAACATTGAGAAAGAATACATGCATATACTAATCATCTTGACTCCTATGAGATTCGATTGGGCATTACAACATTATACATAGACTGTAATCCAACTGCATCTATGAATAATAATCCACCTTCAGGTTATCATCTGAACCCCCTCCAGTATTGAGTTGCAAGCAATAGATAATTGCATTGCATGTAAAGTAAACAATACGATTGTTCTATGAACAAAGGATTGCTATTTTCTCCCTAGTAGCAACAGCACATCTAGTACCTTACCAATTTCTGTCACTTTCCCATATTACTAGAGGCATGAACCCACTATCGAGCATAAATACTCCCTCTTGGAGTTTCTAGCATCTACTTAGCCAAGATATCTACTAACAACGGAGAGCATGCAAGATCACAAATAACAAAGACATGATATAATCAATAATCAATCTGAAATAACATCTCAATATCCATCGGATCCCCGCAAACACAACATGTAGGATTGCAAATAGATGATCTTGATCATGAACGGAGCTCACAAGATCTAAACATGATAGCACAAAGGAAAACAACCAACCATCTAGCTACTATATGGACCCGTACTCCAAGAATGAACTACTCACGCATCACACCGGAGGCTTGCATGGTTATGAAGAAGGCCTCCAGGGTGAATTCTCCCCTCCGGCAGGGTGCCGGGAAGAGCTTCAGATCCCTCCCGATCTTTGGATGGAAATGACGGCGGCTACAGACTTTTTCGCGGAATTTTGATCGGGTACTTTGGGTTTCTATATTGGAGGCATCTTATAGGTGAAAGGGGAGGCTGAGGGGGTGCCCTAGGCGGCCACACCACCTCCTGGCGCGGGCCAGGCCTGGCCACGCGGCTAGGTGGTGTGGGTGGCCCCTGGCACCTTTTTGTCTCGTATTCTGGCTCCGTGTCCCCTTGGTGAAATATTGACTTTGGCTTTTGTCCCGTCCAATTCCGAGAATATTCATTTTCTGACTTTCTTGGAACCAAAAATAGCAGAAAATAGGCAGCTCGCACTTTGCCATCTTGTTAATACATTAGTCAAAGAAAGTGTATAGAAATTACTCCAAAGTGTGGACAAAACATAAGAAAGTGGATATAAACCAAGCATGGAACATCAAAAGTTATAGATACGTTTGCAACATATCAACATCCCCAAGCTTAACTCATGCTCGTCCTCGAGTAGGTAAGTGATAAAAAGAAAGAATAATTTTTGAGATGACATGCACCATCATAAACTTGATCAAAGTATTTGTAAAACATTGATAGCTAGGATCATAGTACTTCAACATAGCATGAAAGATAAAGTTCTAACAATAATACATAGAAACTATGTTGTAACATGAAAAGGCAAAAACAAAAGATTCATGAATAACAATGCTTTGCAAGACGTTTGTTTGTTTCACATAAAGAAAACATAGCATAGTGGCATTCAGCTTGTCCCTCATAGAGTAGCAAAGATAAATGCATAGGACACCTTCAAAGTTCATAAGGGTGACTAGATACAAATAGTTCAAGAATAAGCAATATCAAAGTTATGCATCAATCAACAAATCTTAGGACAATGCACATTAAACTAAGAGTGGAAACTATGCTCTCTCAGTAGGTGCATAAAGATAGAAGATCGAGACTCAACATAAAAGCAAAAGAAAGGACTTCATAGAAGGAAGCAGGGATTCAAGTTTCATAAAGAGCTTCCAAAAATTATGGTACTTATTAGCTTTCAGCTCTCATTGCCCCTATCATAAGCATCTTGAAGTGATTAAGGTTAAAGTGAACAAACTATGGAGTACATGCTTGACAAAGTATAAGTTTCTATCATTTTTGTTTATTTTTTACAAAACTGAAAACGCGATCCACGGGGGGGGGGGGGGGGGGGTCTGTTTTTGCTTTGTTCTGTGGCACATACAGCTATATGCGCCACAGAAACATCACTTTCTGTGGTGCATATGGACATATGCGCCACACAAGTGTCTCCCCATTTTTTTGCTCCTTGCTACAATCAACCTTGTGTGGTGCATACGTCTATATGCGCCAAAAAATCATCACTTTCTGTGGCGCACACGAAAATGTGCGCCACAGAAATGTGGACTTCTATGGCGCATATTGGTTTCGTGCGCCACTAAAGTGCCAAACTTCTATGGCGCATTTTTCTAGTGCGCCACTGATATATATCTATGGCGCATGGTTTTACATATGCGCCACTGAATATCTTGTCTACCTATAAGCTGTTTCCTAGTAGTGATACCACAATATATGGTTTAATATGCTAAAGCAATGCATGATTCTTTGAAGGCACATTAAGAAATATCAATTGTTTATAACATGTCATGTTACAGCAAAAATTACTAAGAATAAGGCCAAAACAATATCAAACATGACATGACAAAGCATAGGCCACAGTCAAAAACAAGCTCTCTTTACCACTTAAGCATGAACTTTCCTACTCTTTTCCAAATCAAACCAAATTTATTTGAAAACTAATGTATGAAAGTGGGGGTCCAACCAATGTATTCAAGCAAACTAAGAGAACCAAGCAAACAAAAACCAAAAACGAAAAACAAAGACGCTCCAAGAACAATACAACTGTGTATGAAACAATAAAAATGAAGTGTTTGGAAGGAACCTGAGCTTTTTATTGAGGAAGAAGGGGATGCCTTGGGCATCCCCAAGATTTGATGCTTGGACTTCTTGGATATTTCTTGGGGTGACACGCGTGGCATCCCCAAACTTGAGGTTTAGTCCATTCTTCATCTCATTACATCATTCTCTCCATACACCTGAAATTTTTCCTTCACACAAACTTTATTAGCAACATTAGTGCACTCGAGATAATAAGACTTTAGGTTCAGTTTCAACAGCAATAAAACTTCCATTAAAACACAAGCTACTGTAGCACTTCCCTCAAAAAGCTTAGTTCCCCAAATAGAACTAACAAAGGAATCAATAAGAAGCAAATGCAAATAATGGCAGAAATCTGTCAAAACAGACCAGCAGGTAAAAACTAATTTTTTCGAAGACCTTCTGTTGCTCAAATAGAAATGTGTTGAACTAATGAAAGTTATATAACAATCTAGGGCAGAATAACAAAAATTCACGCCTCAAAACGATGTACATATATTTTACACGAATTTTTACAGTGAAGCACAAAAATCTGTTTCGGGACATCAACTTTCCCAAGCATTACTTCTCTCTCATTAAAGGTTACTCTTGGCACAAAAAGGAAATAAAAAGGATAAGGAGCGGTTATTACAGACGTAATAACTTCCCAGACTCATCTAAAACTTTTGGGTTATCTCCCAATAAGTACTTTTCTTTAACGCCTTTAAGTTAGGCATAAGAAGCAAGAAAAGAAATCAAGTATTCTCAAATGAAGAAGCATTAAGAGCAAATTTTGTTTTCATAGGAGAAGCAAAAGGAATCTGCTCTATCTTCTTAGTAAGTGTTCTATGCGTTTCTTGATTGGGAGTTGATATTTAATGGTGCCTTCTTTCATATCAATAATGGCACCAACAGTTCTAAGAAAAGGTCTTCCCAAAGTAATAGGACAAGAAGCGATGCATTCAACATCCAAAACATAGAAATCAACGGGGACATAGGCATCGTTAACCATAATAAGAACATCATTAGTACTATCCATGAGTTTCTTTTTAGAATTATCATCAAGTGAGACATTTAAATAACAATCTTCCAATGGTGGCAAATCAAGCATATCATAAATTCTTCTAGGCATAATAGAAACACTACTATCAAGATCACATAAAGCTTTTAAATCAAAATCATTCACTTTCATATTAATGATGGGTTCCCAACCATCTTCTAGTTTCATAGTAATAGAAGCTTTATGTTTCATATTTTCTTCCTTAATTTTTATGAGAGCATTAGTAATGTGTTTTGTAAAGGCCATATTCATAGCACTAGCATTAGGACTTTTAGCAAGCTTTGTAGGAACTTAATTACTTCAGAGATATTGCAACCATCAAGATCTAAATCATAATTATAATCTAAAGTAGTGGAGCTATTGTTTCCCACATTCCGAAGAATTTCAGCATTTTTATTAGAAAAGGTTCCATGCAGATTTTGGTGAAATTCGATTTTTTGTGGTACTTTAGTTGGGTTTACTAGCTTCAACATTAGTGGTAGTGATAGTAGACACACTAATATTTCTACCAATTTCATCTTCTCTTTCCCACTTAGCATGCAATTCAGCTAATAGTATAACATTTTCATCAATTCTAACTTGTATGGCATTAGTAGCAGCAAAGGGATTTTCAATAGTTTCAGGTTTAGCAACCATTTTATTAAAAGAAGATTGTGCTTCAGCCAATGATTCTATATTTCTTTCAGCATTAGAGAGTTTTTCCTCAATAGTTTTATTGAAAGCAGTTTGTTTACTAATAAAATCTTTAAGCATAACTTCTAGTTCAGAGGGTGCACTCCTATTATTGTTGTAGGAATTTCCATAAGCATGACCATTGTTAGGAGGATAAGGCCTATAATTGTTATTACCAAAATTATTCCTGTAGGCATTGTTGCTAAAATTATTATTTCTTATAAAGTTCACATCAACTTGCTCTTCTTGAGCAACCAAATAGGCTAAGGGAACCTGACTTGGATCAATATGAGCTTTCCCATTAACAAGCATAGACATAATAACATCAATTTTATCACTCAAGGAGGAGGTTTCCTCAATAGAATTTACCTTCTTACCTTATGGAGCTCTCTCAGTATGCCATTCAAAATAGTTAACCACCATATTATCCAGAAACTTTGTTGCAGCACCCAAAGTGACGGTCATAAAGGTACCTCCAGCAGCAGAATCCAGTAGATTCCTTGAAGAATAATTCAATCATGCATAAAAGTTTTGGATAATCATCCAAGCAGTCAGTCCATGAGTGGGACAATTCTTTACCAAAGATTTCATTCTTTCCCAAGCTTGAGCAACATGTTCATTATCAGATTGTTTAAACTTCATTATTTCACTTCTCATAGATATAATCTTAGCAGGAGGATAGTATTTTCCAATGAAAGCATCTTTGCATTTAGTCCAAGAATCAATATTATTTCTAGTTAGGGATTGCAACCATTCTTTAGCTTTTCCTCCCAAAGTGAAAGGAAACAATTTAAGCTTAATAATATCCCCATCTATATCCCTATGCTTTTGCATTTCACAAAGTTCAACAAAGTTATTTAGATGAGCAGTAGCATCGTCATTACCAATTCCAGAAAATTGTTCCCTCATAACAAGATTGAGTAAAGCAGGTTTAATTTCAAAGAAAGTAGCTTCAGGAACAGGTGGAGCAATAGGTGTGCACATGAAATCATTGTTGTTGGTGCTAGTGAAGTCACACAACTTAGTGTTTTCAAGAGTAGTCATTTTTTGTGTTTTTAATAAAGAAAGCAAACTAGAACAACTATTTTGTGTGTGTTTTTGATAAAGAAACAAGTAAACAGAGCAGAAATAAACTAAGAAAAACAAATAAAACAAAGTAAAGAGATTGGTTATGAGGGACTACCCTTGTGAAGATGTCCTTGACTCCCCGGCAACAGTGCCAGAAAAGTGCTCGATGGCTCAAGATGGCTCGAGCTTGTTGGGGAACCCCAAGAGGAAGATATGATGAGCACAGCAGCAAGTTTCCCTTAGTTAAGAAACCAAGGTTATCGAACCAGTAGGAGCAAGGAAACACCTCCAAGGTGTTGTTTCCAACTTGGAATTCCTGCACAACACAACCACAGATCTTTTCCCCCAACTTATAGTGAGGTTATCAATCTCATCAGTTTTGCTGAAAACAAAGGATTAAACGTATTGTGTGGAAGAAAGTAATATATTGAAGAAAGTAAACAAAAAATAGTAAACAGTTGTAGATTGATTGTAAAAGAAAGGACCGGTGTCCATAGTTCACTAGTGGTGATTCTCCTTGAGATAGATGACATGTTGGGTGAACAAATTACAGCGGGGCAATTGACAAACATCGAGAAAGCATACATGCATATACTAATCATCTTGACTCCTATGAGATTTGATTGGGCATTACAACATTATACATAGACCGTAATCCAACTTCATCTATGACTAATAATCCATGTTCCGGTTATCATCCGAACCCCCTCCAGTATTAAGTTGCAAGCAACAGATAATTGCATTACGCATTGCATGTAAAGTAAACAATATGATTGTTCTATGAACAAAGGATTTCTGTTTTCTCCCTAGTAGCAATAGCACATCTAGTACCTTAGAGATTTCTGTCACTTCCCTAGATTACTAGAGGCATGAACCCACTATCGAGCATAAATACTCCCTGTTGGAGTTACTAGCATCTACTTGGCCACGATATCTACTAACAACGGAGAGCATGCAAGATCACAAATAACAAAGACATGATAGAATCAATAATGAATCTAAAATAGCATCTCAATATCCATCGGATCCCCGCAAACACAACATACAAATAAATGATCTTGATCATGAACGGAGCTCACAACATCTAAACATGATAGCATAAAGGAGAAGAACCAACCATCTAGCTACTACATGGACCCGTAGTCCAAGGATGAACTGCTCACGCCTCACACCTGACGCTTGCATGGTGATGAAGAAGGCCTCCAGGGTGAATTCTCCCCTCCGATAGGGTGCCAGGAAGAGATTCAGATACCTCCCGATCTAGGGATGGAGATGATGCCGGCTACAGACTCGTTTGTGGAATTTTGGTCGGGTACTTAGGGTTTCTGTATTGGAGGCATCTTATAGGTGAAAGGGGAGGTCGAGGGGGTGCCCTAGGTGGCCACACCACCCCCTGGCGCGGCCCAGGCCTAGCCACGTGGCCAGGTGGTGTGGGCTGCCCCTGATATGTTGCTAACATATCCATAATTTTTGTAGTTCCATGCTTGGTTTTTATCTACTTTCTTATGTATTGTCCACACTTTGGAGTATTTTGTACACTTTCTTGGACTAACCTATTGACAAGATGCCATAGTGCCAGTTGCCTGTTTTCTGCTATTTTTGGTTCCAGGAAAGTTAGAAAATGAATATTCTTGGAATTGGACCGGACAAAAGCCAAAGTCGTTATTTTCCCGGAAGACTCATAGAGCCAGAAGGAGAGACGAAGGGGGGCCACAGGGTGGCCACACCACCCCTTGGCGTGGGTCCCCCTGGCCGCGCCAGGGCATGGTGTGGGCTCCCTGGACGACCACCGACCTCGCCTCTTCGCCTATAAGATGCCTCCCCGGACGAAATCCCTAAGGAGTCAAGCCTCCAGCCACGAAAAGTTCCGCAGCGCCGCCGCCACTGAAGGGGAGATTCGGGGGACAGAAAGTCTCTATTCTAGCACCCTGTCGGGACCGGGAAGTGCCCTCGGAGCCATCTCCATCTATCTCCACCGCTATCTCCATCACCGTTGTTGATTCCCATGATGAGGAGGGAGTAGTTCTCTCTCGAGGCTAAGGGTTCTACGGTAGCTATGTGTGCATCTCTCTCTCTATGCATGATCATATTGTAATCATGAGCTTTGTAATCAAGTAGATTTACCTTGCTACTCAAGTGCTTTAATAGATCTCTGCTCTCCCCATGTGTGTGAAGTTGATAGTGTGCACACCATTGTGGCACTTAGGCAAGATATTACAAATACTTGTTCTGAGTTATAATTGGAGTTGGATGTGTTTATGAAATTGTGGTGTTTGTTTGAACCATCTAGTGCTCAAGGTGACAGTGTGGGGTTATCTAGATGCGGAAAGCGAACTTTGAGGAGTGCTGTTATAGCCCTACCAATGATTAGAGTGTCCAACTGAAGAGTAGTTCAAAGTAGTATCATAAAGAGAAGATATTTATAAGAGAGTGTTCACTAGTGAAGGTATGATCCCTAGGCCTTGTTTCTAAGCATTGAAACACTATTGGCAACTAGATATGTTACATGTTTGCTTGCTTCCATTTTTATTTCAGATTGTGTTTAGTCTCTTCCCACGTCAACCACACGCCAGCAAGCTATTTTCTGGCACCGTTACCACTTATAATTATTCATACCACTTGTATTTCACTAACTCTTCGCCGAACTAGTGCCCCTATACACCTGACAAGTTTATTGGGTGTGTTGGGGACACAAGAGACTTCTTGTGTCTTGATTGCAGGATTGCTTGAGAGGGAATACCTTTGACCACTTCCTCCCTGAGTTCGATAAACCTTGGGTGATCCACTTAAGGGAAAACTTGCTGCTGTTCTACAAACCTCTACACTTGGAGGCCCAACAACTGTCTACAAGAATAGATGTGCGTAGACATGAAGCTATGTCCTTGCGCCGTTGCCGGGGAGGTGAGGTAAAAGGTACTCACATCCTCCGATGTGAGTGCTCGAAGTTATTTCCTTTAGATTCTGCAATTTTGTCCTTTTGTTTCTTGTTTTTACTAGTTAGGCTTAATGGAAACAACAACAAAATTAGAGAGCTTTTTAGTATCTTTCCTAAGTTATAACTTGAATTGTCTGAAAAGATAATTAAAAAACCCATGGAACTTTCTTTGCATGCTAATAGCAATTTTATTAGTATGAATCTTTTGAACACCTTTGTTACTAATGCTATGGAAACATCTAAGCTTGGGGAAGTTAGTTTTTATGAAAATGATCGTTTTAGTTCCCCATCTTTAAAGAAGAAAATTTGCTCTAATGATACTTTATCTCCCATATGTGGTAATTCTATTGATACTTGTGATATTTTAAATCCACATACTGAAAGCATCTCTTTTAAAATACCTATAAAAATTGTTGAACGTGTTATGAACAACTGTTATTTGGGAGATGGAACTGTCCATCCTAGTGATCATTTACTCTTTATACATGAATTATGCGAGTTGTTCAAGTGTGCAGGTATTTCAATGAACCAAGTTAAGAGGAAGCTATTCCCTCTTTCACTTAAGGGCAAAGCAAGGGAGTGGTATGAGCTACTATATGATCCTCATCATTTGGAGTGGAAGTAACTTGAATCTCTCTTTTACTCTAAATTTTATCCTCCTCATGAAATTCATAAAGATAGGAATTACATTAATAATTTTCATCCACGTGATGGAGAAAGTATTTCCCAAGCATGGGGGAGATTGAAGTCACTAATGCTCAAATGTCCCATTCATGAGCTCCCCAGTAATATTGTTATTAATAATTTCTATGCAAGGCTTTCAAGAGATTACAAGGACTATCTAGATACTTGTTTAGAGGGATCCTTCACAAGTAAGGAGGTCAAAGCTAAGTGGGATATTCTTGAAACAATTCAAAGCAATACCGAAGATTGGGATAACAACAAAGGTAAAGAACCAGGTATAAACTATGAGTATGATTGCATTAAGTCTTTCGCTGAAACTGCTAATTTTCAAGATCTTAGTGCTAAATATGGTCTTGATCCTCAAATTCTTATTGATTGTTTTAGAACCTTTGCTTCTCATATTAGTGCTCCTAAATAAAAATGGGACATGTATCATCAGCCTTTTAAAGACACTTGCAGGGAAAATGAAATTGTTATTAATGATGGCAATAAACATCCTCAAACCTATGAAAGTACTATTTCTTATAAGCATGTTAATTTTTGTGGAATACATAGACCTTGTGAGAATAATCAAATTGAAGAAGAATATTGTATCACCCACAGGAATGAAAAAACTAGAATGTGGTATAGTGCTTTAAATGATCGTCGTAAAAACGTTTGTGCCCTTTATCCTTTTATTTGTGAACTTTGCTTTGAAGTGGGTCATTTCAATTTTCAATGCTCAGGCCATAATAATATCCCTTCTAATCCAATGAGTACTGCAATTTTGTATTGTGATGACATGATCACTCCTAATCAGCATGATGAACTTACATTATTTTTGGGGTGTGAAGAGTTATCAAGAAAACCCTCTTTGGTAGATATGGGTGCTTTTGATATGAATAGTGTCCTGCATGGTTGTCATATTTATTGTGTTGATAATTTCCACATAAATACTTACATACAAAGTATTATAGAAGATGAGATTTTACCAAAATATGATAGGACTAATATGTGTCTTAATCTTATTAATGAAAAGAAGGAATCCTCCAAAGTTTATTTTATTGTCTCTAATAATAAACCAAGGTATATGGAGAAGCTTCCTTTCAAGCCTCTCCTTCCTAAAGAGAAGAAGATAAAGAAGAAAAGGAGGAGTAAAAGGAGGGAGGAAACGGCATTTTCCCCTAATCATGTTGCTCTTATTATAGTTTTTGATGAGTCTGAACTCGATGATGTTCCTATGCCCGTTACCTATAGTACTGATCATGATTGGGAAAAGCACACTTCTTTTGATATTGAAAATCTCTTTGGTACCAATTCTGAAAATGATGAAATTAATAATTGTTGTACTATTAGTGCTATCCATGTTCCTTCCAATGATGATATGTTTATAAACGAATACACTTTGGAAGATAACTATTCTATTGATTATGATGATACTATACCTCCAAAATATGATGATTGCAATGATGAATATGATATTTTCAGTCCACCTACTATTGAGGAGAAAATTAATTATGATTACAATATGCCTCCTATATTTGATGATTATGGTGATGAGAATAATAATGATAGCTATTTTGTTGAATTTTCTCCCACTACAATTAATAAGAATGACTATGTTTATGTGGGAAGTATTAATTCTTTTATGCATGTGGGTCATGATAAGAATGTTTTATGTGATAGTTATATTGTTCATTTTATTCATGATGCTACTAAAAGTTATTATGAGAGTAGGAAATATGGTTTTATGTATCTCAACAATATTAGGTTTCCCCTCTTTATGTTGAAAATTTTGAAGTTGCACTTGTTTTGCTTTCCTATGCTTGTTGCTTTGTGATTTCATGACTTGTTTCTTTACAATATTCCTATGCATAGGAAGTGAGTTAGACTTAAATGTGCTTTGAATTTTCATCTTGATGCTCTCTTTTACTTTAATTCATAAGTCTTATGTGAGCATCTTCTCAAACTATCATGCCTAACTTAAAGGCGTTGAAGAAAAGTACTTATTGGGAGATAACCCAAAAGTATTAGATGAGTCTTAGAAGTTATTACTTCTGTAATACCCGTTCCTTATCCTTTTTATTTGCTTTTTGTGCCAAGAGTAACCTCTAATGAGAGAGAAGTAATGATTGGGAAAGTTGCTGTCCCGAAACAGATTTTTGTGCTTCGCTGTAAAAATTCTTGTAAAATCTCTGTACATTGGTTTGAGCTGTGAATTTTCGTGCTTCTTCCCCAGGTTGTTACCTATCTTTCATTATTTCAACACTTTTCAATTTGAGCAATAAAAGGTCTTCGAAAAAATTGGTTTTTACCTGCTGGTCTGTTTTGACAGATTTCTGCCATTATTTGCATTTGCTTCTTGTTGGTTCCTTTTTGGGTTCTCTTTGGGGAATTGAGATTTTCAATGGAAGTGCTACAGTAGCTTGTGTTTTAATGGAAGTTTTATTGGTGTTTAAACTGAACCCAAAGACTTATTATCTTGAGTGCACTAATGTTGCTAATAAAGATTGTGTGAAGTTTTGTATAAAGGAAAATTTTCAGGTGTATGGAGAGAATGCTGTAATGAGATGAAGAATGGACTAACGCTCAAGCCTGGGGATGCCACGCGTGTCACCCCAAGAAATATCCAAGAAGTACAAGCGTGAAAGCTTGGGGATGCCCAAGGCATCCCCTTCTTCATCAATAAAAATCCCAGGTTTCTTCCAAACACTTCATTTTTATTGTTTCATGCACAATTGTGTTGTTCTTGGAGCGTCTTTTTTTTTTTGGTTTTGGTTTTCATTTGCTTGGTTTGCTGCAATAATTTGGTTGGATCCCAACACTTCTTTTGGAGATAGACACACTCTAGTTTTCATTCCTATTGTTTTGTGAGTGTTCTCTTTTTCTAGCACTGGGTTTAGTCTTAGTTTTCTTGTGCTTTCAGCTTAGAAATTTTTAGTTCTTCCTTTTTGGATTTGTGAGACAATCTCACAAATCTTTATTTATTATTATCTTTGTGAGTTCTTTCAAATAAGTTGGTTTGGATTGGAAAAGAGTAGGAAAGTCCATGCTTATAAGTGGTAAAGAGAGCTTGTTTTTGACTGTGGCCTATGCTTTGTCATGCCATGCTTGATATTGATTTGGCTTTATGCTTAGTATTCTTTGTTGTAGCATGACTTGTTATAAACAATTGATATTGCTTAATGTGCCTTTGAAGAATCATGCGTTGTTTTAGCATATTAAAGCAAAGTACTGTGGTATTCTCCTTTGATGCTTTATTTGGGTTGACTTGGTGCATGCTCACACCATGTTATGACTATCCCAACTCACCATAGCCTTTATGATCCTTTAGTTTTCGACTTGTAACATCACTTTATGCTTTAATCAATGATGTTTTGTCTCTCTACATGATTATGGTCATTATTGCTCTCTTAGTTGGTCGCTCCCAGTCTTTTGGTAGCCTCCGTAACCAAGTATGAGTTCCACTCATGCATCCAACTACTAAACCAAGTTATTCCAAAGAGTCCACCATACCTACCTATTAGCATATGCTATTCCAAGTATATTCATGTTTTTATCTACCTTCCGAATTAAACTTGTTATGAGAAAATTAGTGATTAAAGCTCTCATGAACTTGATGGTACACTTTATTTTCTTGCACTTAATAAACTTGAACCATTGTGTCGTCTATGTTGTATATTGTAGCATCCCAATTGTCTAACAATTTTAATGCTACTTGTCCTAGTAAGATATTGGCTACTTCACTTATATTATTGTTGCATCATAATTATATCATGCTCATGTCATCATGCCACCTTGCATTTGAGCATCATATAAAACTCCTTTTCTTTTGGTTCTTCTCTCACATGCATTATTAATTGTATTTGCCTCTTGATATTCTATTTGGTATTGATATATTGTCTAAATGCCCAAGTTGAGTTGGGGGCATATCTTTTATATCAATTCCATCACCTTTCTTTTCCACCACTTTATAATTCCACCATCCTACTAAACCATGATCTTGTTTGTCTTTATTTTGGATTTCTCTAGCTCATGGGCAATAGGGTGGATCTAGTCCTTAATTTTCCTTTGCTTGGCTCTATTCCACTTCTTGGAAATGCATGAGAACAATGCCATAATATTATTATTGTTGTCACAAAATAAATCATGGAATTATTATTTTGCATGGGCCATGCACAATTCTTCACCACCTTTCTCTCCTTTGGTTTTTCTGTTGGTTTAATGGAAACTATCTTGGGAAAACCATCTCCTACCATTCCACCACCCCCATACTATCATCATCACCTTGTTCTTTATTTTTTCATTGAGATTTATATGAAGGATTCCTCCCATACTCCTTTCTTTCTCTTCTCATGATTATTTTTTACTCCACCTCATCTTAGCCTAATCCAAGCCTTTTCTCTCACTCCCTAGCTAGCCCTGTTCCATTTTCCAATATGCAAATACTCCCAAAAAGATAAATTCTTGGGCTGGTTTATATCTGAAACAATTCAAAATATAAATCAAAATCAGATGATAAAACAAAAAGAAAGAAATAAAAAAGGGGAGAGAACCTTACCTGCAGCGCAGCCAGCAGCCCACCAGTGGCCTCGCCCATCGCGGCCCATCTCTCGGCCCACCTCCCCAGCCCGTACCGATTCGGCGCCGACGCCGCCCTGTTCCTCTTCTCCCCCGTCTAACGCCGTCGCCCCCTCTCTGTCAGCAGCAAACGGAAGCAGCAGCGGGGAGCAGGCGACCGTCCCCCCCTCCGTCTGCCGCGTCAGCTACGCCTCCCGCACGCCAGCCTCCTCCTTATCCTCGCGTCGAGCCGCTTCCTCCCTAACCCTAGCTGCCTGCCCATCCCTCTCTTCTCTCCTCCCTGCCGCCGCCAGTCTGAGGGCCCGTCGCCGTTACCGTCCTCGCCGGTGACCGGGGACACGCCGGGGAGCGCCGCCGCAGTCCGTGTCGATGATCCCGCCCGCTGGAAGACCCCAGGATCGCCCGCATCCACCCACGACGCAGCGCCACCTGCAGCACCGCCGCGTCCTCGCCGTCCCCTCCGCTCCGACCACCTCCTGCCTCGAGTCCTGTGGGGATCGATCGTGGTGAGCTTCCCCTCGTTCCCTCCGGCTTTCCCCCTCTCCTCGTGCCTTGGGCCGCCAGTATTTGGCCGCCGCCGGCGAGGTGCTCCGCCGTAGTGAAGTCCGCGGTAGCACTTTCCCCTCTGTTCGCCGACGAGCCTCGACCAGCACAGGCCGACACCGTCGACCCTCCCTAAACGAAATCCGTAGCCGAAGCCTCCCTCTACAACTTCCGTTTTGACGGCCAGAGCTCTCTCGCCGCGGACGCGACGCCACCTTCGCCGAAAGTTCGCACCGTCGTCAGTCATCGTCGAAGTTCAGAGAAACGGCGTCAGATTCAGGCAGCGCTCGCGCGGCCGTTTTGCAAATAGGACCCCCGCGCTATTTGGCGATCACGCCCAGGTCCCCAGCAGCCCTAGTGACCCCACCTGTCAGCCGCCTGGCAATTTGCAGAAAACCCCCCAGCAGACCCGGCTCTCAACCCGCGCTCCGTCCCCGCTGTGCAACGGGCTCACCCACGCCCCTCGCTGTCACGTGGGGCCAGCTTCACCGTCGGGCCCGCACGTCAGCCCCTCGGCTAGCCTCTGCCCCGGTGAAAAACATTTTTCTCACGCGCGTGGCCCCGGTCCACATTGTCCCCACCCGTCAGCGTCTAGGCTAGAGGTACCTGCGGTGTAAAATGTTTTCCGTTTGTCTGTTTTAATTTAAACCTTTTCCAAATTGATTTAAATTCAAATTCAAATCAGATTCAAATAATTTTTAAAATACGAATTCAAATAATACATATAATATATGTTTTGGAATCATAAAAATGTGAGGAATTCAAATATGCCCTTCAAAATATGTTTTGAACACTCTAAATTCCGAGATGATTTAAAATTACAATAAAATGCCCTTTTCCTTATTTAATTAATAACTTTTATTTTATAACTCCAAATTTGACAAATAATATGTCTAAATCGATCAGCGTGATGAGCCCGTTCCAATTATGCAGTCCTTGTTCTGAATGGAAGCATGCATCATGTTGTAATTTAAAACCTGAACTGTTTATGACAATAAAATTTGGTGAAATAAATAATAAAATGCTTTATTTCTTGTATCCACACCTCACCTTTGCCATGCTACTTTAATGCCATGTAAATTGTGCATCATTTATCATGGCATGCTTGTTTTCTTGTCGCATTTTAATTCATATGCTTGTGCACTTTATTTATGTTGGTCCTTGTTTGTTTGGTTCTTCTTCGAATAGACGCCCAGCAGGAGAATTACCAGGATTCACAGGAGTATTACCCAGATCCATCTCTTGCTTCAACTGAGCTGCCAGGCAAGCACTACCACATGCTTGCATACATACAGTACTTATTGCCTCTATCTTATTCTTGCATCATTGAGTCGCTATTGCATTAAATTGAATCCCAAGTACTGCATGGCCTTTACTTTTAAACCACACCAAGCTTGTCCGGTCCCATGAGCCATTACTACAGGAGTTGTTTGAGCCATGCGAGTCGTAGAAAAGCATGAGTAGGGTATGTGAGTGTCTGATGGATAATGAGGTACCTAAACAACATAACCTGAGTAGTAATGGGATAACTAATGAAAGCGGCACCGGTGAGCAATATCTGCTATTTGGTTTTTCATGCTCACTTGTGTCCCATAGGACCCCAAGTACTTGATTCTTGTTCCTTGTTTATTCGCACTATCCACATCCGGGAGGCCTTATGGACCCCCCTGAGCCAGAGCTTGATTCATTCTTATTTCTTGGGGCCACAAGTAGTTTGGGGCTTTATTACTATCCTGTACTTATGCCATGTTACTGCTTTAACAAGATTGTGCATGGAGCACCTGTACTGTTTTGGATCGTGGAATGTTTTCGCGGTATCGACAAGCCCAGTCACATTTTCGGGTTCCCAGTCGTTTACAGCCATTGACACAAATCTTGGGTCCGTCTCGGAGCCGGCCAACTTCGTTGGGGGTAGCTTAATGGGGTGGCCCCCTGAAATACTTCTGAATCCTGTGCTTGCTTTGTCATGAATGCCTCGTTGGGTTTTGATTTGGTTTTTCCGAGGTTGATCGAGTGTGTGTTGCTATTCGTGCACCCCTGCATGGTAAATCTTTCTGAAAGCCGTGTCCGCGATTATGGACGACTTGGAGCACAGTTTCTCGATCATAGACAAGTATAACTAAAGTAGCGCTTTCAATTTGACTAAGTACTTGACTAGTAAATAGAGCAATACTCATGGAATGGTTAATAAAACTGCCAACGGAGGATGGGGTTGTTCGTCCGCTTCCTCGTTGGTAAGCGAGGAGGAGGATGGATCTGTTAATTATACTGTTATAATTGTTGATCTTAATTCACGGACTTTCGTCTATCATTGGTTAGGTGGAAGGTTAGCGAGTATCTGTAGAATTGTTAGGTATTATCTTTTGCTACAATTGCGTCACCCCAGGTTGTGTCCCCTTTAGCGGCATAAAGACTTGCTGAGTACCCCTAGGGTCTCACACGATAAATTGTTTGATTCAGATGAACAGGTGTACCCGCAAGATGGATACTGGATGGAAGAGACAGCTGATGTTGGCAACGATCATTCGGTGTAGAGATTCCGGGAACGGGGATCCGTGTGATCTGTGGGCGGGATGTGTTTATTTATGGGGCATCTTATGCCAATTTTCTTCTTATCCGTACTCGGATCTTGTTTTCCGCTTCCGCCTGATACCCTGATGTGTGATGTATGAGGAGCTATCCTAAATTATTATATCTATCTAGGACATTTGGATCTTGCCGTATGGCGTTGCTATATTTCTATTTCTTTTAGTTGGAATGGCTCTGAGGACTGTTGTATGTGGCTTGCATACATACTCATTTGTGTATGTAGTTGATCCCTTCGCCTGCCGATTACGCCGCTCGTTCTTGTCCTGTTGTCTGAAAGTGGTTAGGACGGTCGCAAAGTCTACCGTGAGTGGCCCTGGGCCCCACCGTACTATTTTAACCACTTTCGTTCATCCAGGCATTAACTAAGAGCGTAATTCACCGAGGTAGTTACAATTGGTATCAGAGCCATCCCGCCCTTCAGGGTCTCAGCCAAAATGGTCGTTCTCAGTCTAGCAAATATTTTGGTAGTTATGTATACTAGGGAAAAACAAACGTGAGAGCAGGACTGCTTCCATTTTTCTTCTTACCCACCGACCCACCCTTTTCTGGTAAGGAAGTGTAACGTTTTCAATCCTCTTCTAAAATTCAAACTAGGATTCACGTGTTCTGGGTTCCGTAGTACCATAGGTTGTGTTGTGTTTGTGTGTGTGTGTGAATTCCTTGTCTATCTGTTGCATCCAAATGTTATCACTATCTGCCTTTTGGTTATCAACTGTTGGTAAATTCCATACTGACAGGCCTTTGTAAACCGACGCGATCTATTCTGATTCGTTGTACATCGATGCGATCTATCTTACTCTTTGTTATCCGATGTTATCTTGTTGGTGTGTTCTTTTCCGTAGTTAACAATCTTTAGGTTCATCTTAAGAAGAAGTTGTTGGGATATGTGTTTTACTGATTCATGTGCGGAGTAATGATTTGAGTGTGGGATGGAGTCGCGACCATACCACTACTTTTATCATTTGCTTTTGTATATTGAACTAGTAGAGTTACTAATCTTGATTCGTTAAGTGGTTTTGCGCATATAGTGGTATTTTAATGCCAGAATTTGCGGAAATTTTTTCTTTGTAGTTGTGTACACACTCCTTGTTTAGTCGTGTGTGTTATGCTTTATATCTTCTAGTTGCCTTGAACTTTGTTGATATTTTAATATCATCTAAGTGAATTGCATTCTTTAATCTTGATTAATTCCATTTTGGTACTATTTTGGATTATAATCATTCTCCATTATAGTACTGACTTGTGTTTTATATCAATCACAGGATGGCACCACCACGCCGTTCTGAGGAGGATATACCACCTGAACTTGGGGCCACTTTGGCAAGTATTGCAAATGCTTTGGGCACTATGCAGCAAAACCAGCAGCGCTTCGAGGAAAGCGTGAGGAGGAATGAGTTTGCTCCGCTACCTCCACCTCCCAAGCGAGGAGACATCAAGAGTTTTCTCAAGTTCAACCCACGCCAATTTGAGGTGTCTGATCAGCCACTTGATGCGGATGATTGGCTTCGTGAAGTGTCAAGGTTGCTGATGACTGCGGATGTTCCCGAGCAAGAATGGGTCAAGTGTGCTACTCACCTTTTGAAGGGAGATGCAGCTCTCTGGTGGGAAAATTACCGCAAGGCAGATCTTTCTGGTTTCCAGCCTACTTGGGAGCGGTTCACTGCTGCTTTCAAAGATCAATATCTGTCAGAAATTGTCATGGAAAGGATGAAGGAAGTGTTTCTCAACCTCAAGTAGGGCACTAACAATGTCAACACCTACATCAGAAACTTCATGAATCTGTCTCGTTATGGTGGTGATGAGATATCTGATGACAAGAAGAAGCAAAAGAGGTTTCGGCAAGGCCTCAATGCTTCCATCAAATATGCAATCACTCATGCAAGGCCGGCGTCTTTCCTGGAACTTCAGCACACAGCTCTGCAGGAAGAAGCAAGTAGGCAAGTGTTTGAGGAGTCAAAGAAACACAGCCGTGATACAACAAGCTTTTCTGCTATGACAGCCCCTTCTAAGCGCCGTGTCTGGGTTCCTAACACCCCACCGTCGCTCCCTACTCCACCAAGACCTTCAAGCTACGCACCAAGGCCACCAAACTCCTTCACTGCGGCTCCCAGGGGCTACAACCACAACTACCCTGGAGCGCCTGGCGGAGTCCCTGGCTACGTTGCTCCACGTCCACATGGTGCTTGCTATACTTGTGGAAACACTGGGCATCAGCACAGGAATTGTCCAATGAACAACAAAGCTCTTCCACCACCACCTCCAAGACCAGCGGCAAGTTCTCCTATGATTCGTGCACCTCCACCTCGGGCTCTCAACATCAACACTAAGCCGGGATCTACGGTTGCTCGTGCCAACTGTGTCAACGTCGCTCAAGCTGAGCATGCACCTGGAGTTGTCATGGGTATGCTTCCTGTTAACTCAATTCCTGCACGAGTTTTGTTTGATTCTGGTGCTTCACATTCTTTCGTTTCTCACAAATTTGCAAATGAGCATGAACTTGTTATAGACCAGCTGGATAAAAAGTTAATGGTTCTTTCTCCCGGGGCAAGATTGTTATCTACTAAGATCAGCCATGGCAATCAAATTGAGATTGGTGGTTCTTCGTTTCCGGCTTCCTTAATTATTCTGGGCAATTCTGATATTGATGTTATCTTGGGCATGGATTGGTTGACAGCAAATGCAGTTGTGATTGATTGTGCTGAACGTTCGGTTTCTCTGAAAATTCCGGAAGGCCATATAGTCTATTCTCCAAGTCTGACTCCTGCAATTCAGCTTTATTCTTTGGCGGCTCTGAATGATGATGCTATGGAAGTTATTCGGAGTGTTTCTATAGTTTGTGAGTTTCCAGATGTCTTTCCTGAGGAGTTGCCAGGTATGCCTCCGGATCGTGAGGTTGAGTTTGTCATTGAACTTGAACCTGGTACCGCTCCTATTTCCAAGCGGCCTTATAAAATGGGTCCTGCTGAGTTGGCGGAACTTAAGCGTCAGTTGGATGAACAAGAGAAATTGGGTTTCATTCAGCACAGTACTTCTTCTTGGGGTAGTCCAACCATCTTTGTGAAGAAGCGAGACAAGACTGATAGACTTTGTGTTGACTATCGGGCACTCAATGCTAAAACCATCAAGAATAAATATCCCCTTCTGCGGATTAATGATCTCTTTGATCAGCTAGCTGGAGCTGTGGTATTCTCTAAGCTTGATTTGAGAAGTGGTTATCATCAAATCAAGATTCGCAAGGAAGATGTTCCCAAAACAGCTTTCACCACCCGCTATGGCCTGTATGAGTACACGGTCATGTCTTTCGGTCTCACCAACGCACCTGCCACCTTCTCGAGGCTTATGAACTCGGTTTTCATGGAGTATCTTGATAAGTTCGTTGTGGTGTATCTGGATGACATTCTAGTCTATTCTAAGTCTAAGGAAGAACATGAAGAACACCTTCGGTGTGTCCTAAACAAGCTTCGTGAGAACCGTCTATATGCAAAGTTCTCCAAGTGTGAATTCTGGCTGCCTCAAGTCACCTACCTTGGTCACGTCATCTCTGCCAAGGGCATTGCCGTCAACCCAGAAACTATTAAGACAATTATGGACTGGCTTCCACCCATTAATGTCAAAGAAGTCCGAAGTTTCCTTGGTTTGGCCAGTTACTGTTGTCGATTCATCCAAAAATTCTCAAAGATTGCGAAGCCTCTTACCGATCTCCTCAAGAAAGGCAAGAAATATCTTTGGACTCCTGCATGTCAAGCAAGCTTTGAAACACTCAAAGAGAAGCTCACTTCCACACCAGTCTTAGTTCCTCTAGATACATCAAAGCCTTTCCAAATATTCTGTGATGCTTCATTGCAAGGATTGGGTGCGGTCCTTATGCAAGAAAAACAAGTTGTTGCTTATTCCTCTCGACAGTTGAAGACGCATGAGATCAACTATCCTACACATGACCTTGAACTCGCAGCAGTTGTCTTTGATTTGAAAGTATGGAGGCATTACTTGCTTGGCAACCGTTGTGAGATCTTTTCTGATCACAAGAGTCTGAAGTATATCTTCACACAGCCTGATCTCAACCTTCGTCAGAGAAGGTGGATTGAAACAATCAATGATTTCGATTTGACCATCAACTACACCCCGGGCAAAGCTAATGTCATGGCAGATGCTCTCAGCCGAAAAGCTTATGTTAACAACCTCATGGTGGAAGAACAACAACCTCTCTTGTGCGAGGAATTCCGCAAGCTCAACCTTGAAATTGTGGATCGAGGCTATCTCCTGAACCTTCTAGCAACACCTCTCTTGGAAGAAAAGGTCCGTTCCATTCATCTTGGGGATCCTTACACTAAAAAGATCGTCTCCAACATTCAGCTTCCGAAGTATGAGTCTTTCCACGTAGATGACGAAGGCACTCTTTTCTTTGAACACCGGATGTTTGTTCCGAACTACCCGGGTTTAAGAGAGCAAGTTCTCAAGGAGGCGCATGATTCTGTTCTTTCTATCCACCCTGGAAGCACTAAGATGTACATGGACTTGAAAACACAATATTGGTGGCCTGGTTTGGAACGATATTGTGCCAAGTATGTCTCAGAGTGCGATGTTTGTCGCAGAGTTAAAGCTATCCATCAGAAACCTTCCGGTCTTCTATAGCCATTGAAGCCTCCGGAATGGAAATGGGAGAAAGTAGAGATGGACTTCATCACTAGTTTTCGAAGGTCGCAGAAAGGCAACAATGCAATCTTTGTTGTCATTGACAGGCTTTCCAAAGTAGCTCACTTCTTTCCAGTCAAGGAAACAATTTCTGCAATTCAGTTGGCTGAGCTCTATATCAACAGAATTGTATCTCTGTATGGAGTTCCTCTTGAGATCAGTTCAGACCGTGGAAGCATGTTCACTTCCAAGTTCTGGGGAAGTTTCCAAAATGCTTTGGGAACAAAATTAAACTTCAGCACAGCTTACCACCCTCAGTCGCAAGGACAAGTTGAAAGGATCAATCAGATTCTGGAAGATATGCTCCGTGCTTGTGTTATCTCTTTCGGCATGAAGTGGGAAGAATGTCTTCCTTATGCTGAATTCTCTTACAACAACAGCTTCCAGAAAAGTCTAAAGATGGCACCATTTGAGGCTCTCTATGGTCGCAAGTGCAGAACTCCGATTGGTTAGTCGGGCGCAGGTGAAAGAATATTGTTTGGCCCCGACATTGTAACTCAAGCGGAGGAGAAAGTACACATCATTCTTGAAAATCTGAAGATTGCTCAAAGTCGCCAGAAGAGCAATTATGACAGAAAGCACACGGACATGGAGTATGTCCCTGGTGATCTCGTTTACCTTCGTGTCACTCCCATGAGAGGCACGCACCGCTTTGGTATCAAAGGAAAGCTGGCTCCTAGATACATCGGTCCTTTCAAAATTCGTGGAAGAAGAGGAGAAGTTGCTTATGCTCTTGAGCTCCCGGAACAACTCAAAGTCCATGATGTTTTCCACATCTCTCAACTCAAGAAGTGCTTCAAGGATCCCGGCAGGACCGTGGACCATGAACTCATTAATCTCCAAGAAGATCTGTCTTATCAAGAACACCCCACAAAAATTCTTGAAGTCGCAGAAAGAAGGACTCGCAACAAGTCCATCAAGTTCTGCAAGGTGCAGTGGTCGCACCATTCCATTGATGGAGCCACCTGGGAACGTGAAGATGAGCTCCGTGCCAAGTATCCTACCCTCTTTGAGTCTTCTTCTTCTTCCTAGAATCTCGGGGCGAGATTCCTGTTTAGTGGGGGAGAGTTGTAGAATCCCAATTGTCTAACAATTGTAATGCTACTTGTCCTAGTAAGATATTGGCTACTTCATTTATATTATTGTTGCATCATAATTATATCATGCTCATGTCATCATGCCACCTTGCATTTGAGCATCATATAAAACTCCTTTTCTTTTGGTTCTTCTCTCACATGCATTATTAATTGTATTTGCCTCTTGATATTGTATTTGGTTATTGATATATTGTATAAATGCCCAAGTTGAGTTGGGGGCATATCTTTTATTTCAATTCCATCACCTTTCTTTTCCACCACTTTATAATTCCACCATCCTACTAGACCATGAGCTTGTTTGTCTTTATTTTGGATTTCTCTAGCTCATGGGCAATAGGGTGGATCTAGTCCTTAATTTCCCTTTGCTTAGCTCTATTCCACTTCTTGGAAATGCATGAGAACAATGCCATAATATTATTATTGTTGTCATAAAATAAATCATGGCATTATTATTTTGCATGGGCCATGCACAATTCTTCACCACCTTTCTCTCCTTTGGTTTTTCTGTTGGTTTAATGGAAACTATCTTGGGAAAACCATCTCCTACCATTCCACCACCCCCATACTATCATCAGCACCTTGTTCTTTATTTTTTTTCATTGAGATTTATATGAAGGATTCCTCCCATACTCCTTTCTTTCTCTTCTCATGATTATTTTTTCCTCCACCTCATCTTAGCCTAATCCAAGCCTTTTCTCTCACTCCCTAGCTAGCCCTGTTCCATTTTCCAATATGCAAAAACTCCCAAAAAGATAAATTCTTGGGCTGGTTTATATCTGAAACAAATCAAAATATAAATCAAAATCAGATGATAAAAAAAAGAAAGAAATAAAAAAGGGGAGAGAACCTTACCTGCAGCGCAGCCAGCAGCCCACCAGTGGCCTCGCCCATTGCGGCCCATCTCTCGGCCCACCTCCCCAGCCCGTACCCATTCGGCACCGACGCCGCCCTGTTCCTCTTCTCCCCCGTCTAACGCCGTCACCCCTCTCTCTCAGCAGCAAACGGAAGCAGCGGCGGGGAGCAGGTGGCCGTCCCCCCCTCCGTCTGCCGCGTCAGCTACGCCTCCCGCACGTCAGCCTCCTCCTTATCCTCGCGCCGAGCCGCTTCCTCCCTAACCCTAGCTGTCTGCCCGTCCCTCTCTTCTCTCCTCCCTGCCGCCGCCAGTCTGAGGGCCCGTCGCCGTTACCGTCCTCGCCGGTGACCGGGGACACGCCGGGGAGCGCCGCCACAGTCCGTGTCGACGATCCCGCCCGCTGGAAGACCCCAGGGTCGCCCGCATCCGCCCACGACCGAGCGCAGCCGGCAGCACCGCCGCGTCCTCGCCGTCCCCTTCGCTCCGACCATCTCCTGCCTCGAGTCCTGTGGGGATCCATCGAGGTGAGCTTCCCCTTGTTCCCTCCTGCTTTCCCCCTCTCCTCGTGCCTTGCGCCGCCAGTATTTGGCCCCCGCCGGCGACGTGCTCCGCGGTAGCACTTTCTCCTCTGTTCGCTGACGAGCCCCGACCAGCACAGGCCGCCACCCCCCGACCCTCCCTAAACGAAATCTGTAGCCGAAGCCTCCCTCTACAACTTTCGTTTTGGCGGCCAGAGCTCTCTCGCCACGGACGCGACGCCACCTTCACCGGAAGTCCGCACCGTCGTCAGTCGTCGTCGAAGTTCAGAGAAACGGCGTCAGATTCAGACTGCGCTCGCGTGGCCGTTTTGCAAATAGGACCCCCGCGCTATTTGGCGATCACGCCCAGGTCCCCAGCAGCCCTAGTGACCCCACCTGTCAGCCGCCTGGCAATTTGCAGAAACCCCCCAGTAGACCCGGCTCTCAACCCGCGCTCCGTCCCCGCTGCGCAACGGGCTCACCCACGCCCCTCGCTGTCACGTGGGGCCAGCTTCACCGTCGGGCCCGCACGTCAGCCCCTCGGCTAGCCTCTGCCCCGGTGAAAAACATTTTTCTCACGCGCGTGGCCCCGGTCCACATTGTCCCCACCCGTCAGCGTCTAGGCTAGAGTTACCTGCGGTGTAAAATGTTTTCCATTTGTCTGTTTTAATTTAAACCTTTTCCAAATTGATTTAAATTCAAATTCAAATCAGATTCAAATAATTTTTAAAATAGAAATTCAAATAATACATATAATATATGTTTTGGAATCAGAAAAATGTGAGGAATTCAAATATGCCCTTCAAAATATGTTTTGAACACTCTAAATTCCGAGATGATTTAAAATTACAATAAAATTCCCTTTTCCTTATTTAATTAATAATTTTTATTTTATAACTCCAAATTTGACAAATAATATGTCTAAATCGATCAGCGCGACGAGCCCGTTCCAATTATGCAGTCCTTGTTCTGAATGGAAGCATGCATCATGTTGTAATTTAAAACCTGAACTGTTTATGACAATAAAACTTAGTTAAATAAATAATAAAATGCTTTATTTCTTGTATCCACACCTCACCTTTGCCATGCTACTTTAATGCCATGTAAATTGTGCATCATTAATCATGGCATGCTTGTTTGCTTGTCGCATTTTAATTCATATGCTTGTGCACTTTATTTATGTTGGCCCTTGTTTGTTTGGTTCTTCTTCGAATAGACGCCCAGTAGGAGAATTACCAAGATTCACAGGAGTATTACCCAGATCCATCTCTCGCTTCAACTGAGCTGCCAGGCAAGCACTACCACATTCTTGCATACATACAGTACCTATTGCCTCTATCTTATTCTTGCATCATTGAGTCGCGATTGCATTAAATTGAATCCCAAGTACTGCATGGCCTTTACTTTTAAACCACACCAAGCTTGTCCGGTCCCATGAGCCATTACTACAGGAGTTTTTTGAGCCATGCGAGTCGTAGAAAAGCATGAGTAGGGTATGTGAGTGTCTGATGGATAATGAGGTACCTAAACAACATAACCTGAGTAGTAATGGGATAACTAATGAAAGCGGCACCGGTGAGCAATATCTGCTATTTGGCTTTTCATGCTCACTTGTGTCCCGTAGGACCCCGAGTACTTGATTCCTGTTCCTTGTTTATTCGCACTATCCACATCCGGGAGGCCTTATGGACCCCCCTGAGCTAGAGCTTGATTCATTCTTATTTCTTGGGGCCACAAGTAGTTTGGGGCTTTATTACTATCCAATACTTATGCCATGTTACTGCTTTAACAAGATTTTGCGTGGAGCACCTGTACTGTTTTGGATCGTGGAATGTTTTCGCGGTATCGACAAGCCCAGTCATATTTTCGGGTTCCCAGTCGTTTACAGCTATTGACACAAACCTTGGGTCCGTCTCGGAGCCGGCCAACTTCGTTGCGGGTAGCTTAATGGGGTGGCCCCCTGAAATACTTCTGAATCCTGTGATTGCTTTGTTGTGAATGCCTCGTTGGGTTTTGATTTGGTTTTTCCGAGGTTGATCGAGTGTGTGTTGCTATTCGTACACCCCTGCAGGGTAAATCTTTCTGAAAGCCGTGTCCGCGGTTATGGACGACTTGGAGCATAGTTTCTCGATCATAGACAAGTATAACTAAAGTACCGCTTTTAATTTGACTAAGTACTTGACTAGTAAATAGAGAAATACTCATGGAATGGTTAATAAAACTGCCAACGGAGGATGGGGTTGTTCGTCCGCTTCCTCGTTGGTAAGCGAGGAGGAGGATGGATCTGTTAATTATACTGTTATAATTGTTGATCTTAATTCACGGACTTCTGTCTATCATTGGTTAGGCGGAAGGTTAGCGAGTATATGTAGAATTGTTAGGTATTATCTTTAGCTGCAATTGCGTCACCCCAGGTTGTGTCCCCTTTAGCGGCATAAAGACTTGTTGAGTACCCCTAGGGTCTCACACGATAAATTGTTTGATTCCGATGAACAGGTGTACCCGCAAGATGGATACTGGGTGGAAGTGACAGATGATGTTGGCAACGATCATTCGGTGTAGAGATTCCGGGAACGGGGATCCGTGTGATCTGTGGGCGGGATGTGTTTATTTATGGGGCATCTTATGCCAATTTGCTTCTTATCCGTACTCGGATCTTGTTTTCTGCTTCCGCCTGATACCCTCATGTGTGATGTATGAGGAGCTATCCTAAATTATTATATCTATCTAGGACATTTGGATCTTGCCGTATGGCGTTGCTATATTTCTTGCCGTATTCAAGGGACATGAGATTTCCAACTTATACTTCGTCAAGCATATACACAATAGTTTGTTCACTTTAAACTTAATCACTTCAATATGCTTATGATAGGGGCAATGAGAGCTGAAAGCTATTAAGTACCATAATTTTTGGAAGCTCTTTATGAGACTTGAATCCCTACTTCCTTCGATGAAGGCCTTTCTTCCACTTTTATATTGAGTCTCCACCTTCTATCTTTATGCACTTACTTTGAGAGCATAGTGGCCATTCTTAGTTCTATGTGCATTGTCCCAAGACTTATTGATTGATGCATAACTTTGATATTGCTTGTTTTAAACTATTTGTATCTAGTCACTCTTATGAACTTTGAAGGTGTCCTATGCATCTATGTTTGCTACTCTATGAGGGACAAGCTGAATGCCACTATGATATGTTTTCTTTATGTGAAACAGACAAACATCTTGCAAAGAATTATTATTCATGAATCTTTTGTTTGTGCCCTTTCATGTTACAACATAGTTGCTATGTCTTATTGCTAGAACTTTATCTTTCATGCCATGTTGGAGTAATATGATCCCAGCTATCAATGTTTTACAAATACTTTGATCAAGTTTATGATGGTGCATGTCACCTTAAAAATTATTATTTCTTTTTATCACTTACCTACTCGAGGATGAGAAGGATTTAAGCTTGGGGATGTTGATACGTTGCTAATGTATCCATGATTTTTGATGTTCCAAGCTTGGTTTATATCCACTTTCTTATGTTTTTTCCACACTTTGGAGTATTTTTGTACACTTTATTGGACTAACCTATTGACAAGATGCCACGGTGCCAGTTGCCTGTTTTCCGCTGTTTTTGGTTCTAGGAAAGTCAGAAAATGAATATTCTCGGAATTGGACCAGACAAAAGCCAAAGTTGTTATTTTCCCGGAAGACTCATGGAGCCAGAAGGAGAGACGAAGGGGGGCCACAGGGTGACCACCCCACCCCTTGGTGCGGGACCCCTAGCCGCGCTAGGGCATGGTGTGGGCCCCCTGGCCAGCCACCGACCTTACCTCTTTGCCTATAAGATGCCTCCCAGGTCGAAAACCCTAAGGAGTCAAGCCTCCAGCCACGAAAAGTTATGCAGCGCCGCCGCCACCGAAGGGGAGATTTGGGGGACAGAAAGTCTCTATTCCGGCACACTGCCGAGACGGGAAGTGCCCCCAGAGCCATCTCCATTGATCTCCACCGCTATCTCCATCACCGTTGCTGATTCCCATGATGAGGAGGGAGTAGTTCTCTCTCGAGGCTAAGGGTTTTACCGGTAGCTATGTGTGCATCTCTCTCTATGCATGATCATATTGTGATCATGAGCTTTGTAATCGAGTAGATCTACCTTCATACTGAAGTGCTTTAATATATCTCTGCTCTCCCCATGTGTGTGATGTTGATAGTGTGCACACCATGGTGGCACTTAGGCTAGAGATTACAAATACTTGTTATGAGTTATATTTGGAGTTGGATGTATTTATGAAATTGTGGTGTTTGTTTGAACCATCTAGTGCTCAAGGTGACAGTGTGGGGTTATCTATATGTGGAAAGCGAACTTTGAGGAGTGATGTTATAGCCCTACCAATGATTAGAGTGTCCAACCGGAGAGTAGTTCAAAGTAGTATCATAAAGAGAAGGTATTTATATGAGAGTGTTCACTAATGAAAGTATGATCCCTAGGCCTTGTTTCTAAGCATTGAAAGACCATTTGCAACTAGATCTGTTACATGTTTGCTTTCTTCCATCTTTATTTCAGATTGCCTTTAGTCTCTTCCCATGTCAACCACACGCCAGCAAGCTATTTTCTGGCACCGTTACCACTTATAATTATCCATACCACTTGTATTTCACTACCTCTTCGCCGAACTAGTGCACATATACACCTGACAAGTGTATTGGGTGTGTTGGGGACCCAAGAGACTTCTTGTATCTTGATTGTAGGATTGCTTGAGAGGGAATACCTTTAACCACTTCCTCCCTGAGTTCGATAAACCTTGGGTGATGCACTTAAGGGAAAACGTGCTGCTGTTCTACAAACCTCTGCACTTGGAGGCCTAACAACTGTCTACAAGAATAGAAGTGTGTAGACATCAGCCCCTGGCGCCTCTCCGTCTCATATTCTGGCTTTGTGTCCCCCTCGATGAAATATTGACTTTGGATTTTGTCCCGTCCAATTCTGAGAATATTAATTTCCTGACTTTCCTGGAACCAAAAGCAGTAGAAAACAGGAAGCTGGCACTAGGGCATCTTGTTAATAGGTTAGTACAAGAAAGTGGATAAAAAGTAGTCCAAAGTGTGGACAAAACATAAGAAAGTGGATATAAACCAAGCATGGAACATCAAAAATTATAGATACGTTTGCAACGTATCAACTAACTATTTCCTTTTTCTTGCATAGAGATCAAAATGGAACAATGAACATGTTGGTTTGCATAGCCTATTCTACAGGTTCATAAGGGATGCCATTACTTCCTTATCTGGCGCTGGTTCGTCCTGAGCAACGGCATAACTGTCCTCTACTATGTAGTTCACTCGTGGTTTGCATTCCTTCTCTAGAATTTCCCTTATGATGCCATTATTATTTCTATCTAGTTGATTTTTATCTATGACAGTAACTCCTTGCCATTATGTAGCTCACCACAAATTTTGAGTCACCCAACGACTCTATGCATTCCAGGAGATGCCATAGCTTCCATATATATTTGCTGAAATTCTAAGAAACACTTTGTTTGATTGCTCATTTCATTCTAGGCACACTTGTCTAATGCTTGTTTGTCCTGTTCAACAGGTTCACGAGCGATGCCATTATATCTCGCATCTCGTTCTGGGTCTGGTTCGTCCTAAGTCATGACATAAATATCCTCTACAATATATAGTTCATTTGTGGTTTGCATTCCTGCTCTACAAGTTCTCGTATGATGCAGTTAATTTCTATCTAGTTCATTCTTTGCTATGACAGTAACTTCATGACATTTTGTGGCTCAGCACAAATTCCGAGTAACCCAACGTCTCTTGCATTTTAGGGTATAGAACTGCTTCCATATATATTAGTTCAAAATGACCTAGCTAGTTTATATCTGCTGAAATTCTAAGCCACACACACATTTTTTGATTGCTCGTTTCACGGTAGTCACACTTGTTTAATGCGTGCTTGTTTGTCATGTTTGTTTGACGTGTTGGTCAATAATTGAACCATTGACCAGTTGGTCATTAGTTGATTACTCCAGTTCATAGCTCCTGTCATATCAGTCAAATGAGTAGTTTGTCTTCTTTGATGTATTAACTTGTTATTACTTTGTTGCAGACTACAATTAGTGCTAGCCCCACCAAAAAGGGGGTTGCAAGATCATGTCTCCTCCAATGTAGCTGTCACAATCAATGGAAGAGGCAGGTGATCGATTGAGAAAGCAAATTGAGGACTCTGCTATCAACTTGATTGTCAACTGAAATGCCGAATTTTCTTTCCCCTGAGTTGATAATATGTAATAATTTTAAGAAGTTTGCAGCTGATGTAATATCTAGATAACTCGCGTAGGCCATGTAGGCATTTAGTTGACATTGTCCACACATTGCGGTAGTCGTTACGGTAACTACGCCAGGAAGGTTGATTCGGGAATAGTACCGTGATGTATTCGGCCGACAACGAACAGTAAAAAAAGGTTGGATTATTATATACATTTTATGATATTTTCATGGGCTTCAGAACTAGCGAAACTGCAAAAGGCTGTAAACGTAACGGGCCAATGCGCATGTGGTAACAGGCCTAACGGGTCGTAACATAAATAGGTTGTTACTAAAGCAGACCGTAACAGTAGCAGGCTAGAACAGAAAACAACCCATTACAATAACAGGCAAGAAACTGCACAAATCGTAAAATAGTAACAGGCTAAGACAATAGCGGGCCGCAACAATAAATGGCCAGAATAGTGACGAGCCTGAATAGTACGGGCCGAGAAATTCCCGAGCGAGGGTAGTAACAGGCCGACAAATTACCAGGCTAGAACAGTAAAGGGCCTTTTGTGGGCCTAAACAGCTAAAGGCTAGAACAGTAAAAGGCCAGAACAGTAATAGGCCAGAATAGTAGCGGACCATCTCAAAGAAGGGCCCTCCATAGGCGGTCGACGATGGGCTGCGATAACAGTGATGGGCTGACCGCAGGCCTTATGTTTATAGGAGCGACTTGGCGCGGGCTGCTAATGGGCCGCATAGTGTTGGACCAACATGGGCCTTATGTTGGCCGAAACAGAATCAGGCCTGAAAGTTCACGGGCCGTTGTTGGCCGCATTTTTGGGCCCATTTCAAATAGTACAGGACAAAACAGTAATGGGCCATCTTCTTATTCGGCTCCCCTTATGATCCGGCCTAGTTAGTATTTAGCAGGCCTTGGCTGGGCATAACTTCTGCCATGGTTTCTATGGCCGTTAAAAGCGGTAACCGGCCAATAACGGAGGCCGGCACCTGGCAGTTCGCATGACGCCAGCAGTCAGCGCGGCTGGCGAACAGATCTACGACAGAATAAGGTTTCGTGGCTGAAGGGTGCGATCCGCCACGGTCAAAAAAAACCGTGGTTAATTCATTTGTGACGGGGCTTTTACCACGAAGGCCATCCGTCGCGGAAGACTCTTTGGCCATGAAAAAGGGCCTTCAACCACAAAAATCTTCCGTTGTAAAAGCCAACTTTTCTTGTAGTGGTTCTTTCCACAATCCACATATGGATCCACCAGTATCATTGCATGTGTGTTCTTTTCACAAACCACAGCTAGAGTCATTGCATGTGTGTTCTTTTCAAAATCCACATAAGGATCCACCAGTGTCATTGGATGTGTGTTCTTTTCATGAACCACACCATGTGTCATTGCATGTGTGTTCTTTCCACAAACCACATATGGATCCAGCAGTCTCATTGCATGTATGTTCTTTTCATTAACCACAGCTAGAATCATTGCATGTCTGTTCTTTCCACAAACCACATATGGATCCACCAGTGTGATTGCATTTGTCTTCTTGTCACAAACCACAACTAGTGTCATTGGATGTATGTTCTTTCCACAAACCACATATGGATCCCAGTCTCACTAGATGTGTGTTCTTTTCACAAAGCACATCTAGGGTCATTGCATATCTGTTCTTTTCACAAACTGCATATGTATCCACCAATGTCATTGCATGTGTGTTCTTTTCACAAACCACAGCTAGAGTAATTGCATGTCTGTTCTTTTCACAAACCACACATGGATCCACCAGTGTGATTGCATGTGTATTTTTCTCACAGACCACATAAGGATCCACCAGTGTCATTGGATGTGTGTTCTTTTCACAAACCACATGAGCATGTGTGTTCTTCTGACAAACCACATATGGATCCACCAGAGTTCATTGCATGTGTGTTCCTTTCATAAACCACATATGGATCCACTAGTGTCATTGCACATGTGTTCTTTTTATTAACCATAGCTAGAGTCATTGGATGTCTGTTCTTTTCACAAACCACATGGATCCACCAGTGTCATTGCATGTGTGTTCTTCTCACAAACACCATCTAGAGTCATTGCACATGTGTTCTTTTCATGAACCACAACTCTAGTCAGTGAATGTCTGTTCTTTCACAAACCACACATGGATCCACGAGAGTAAATGTATTGCCTATTCTTTTCATAATCCACGGTTAGAGTCATTGCACGTGTGTTCTTTTCACAAACCACATATCACCAGTGTCCTTGCATGTGTGTTCTTCTCATAACATATGGATCCTAACCTGAGGAGAGCCCTAACCTTAGCCCCCCAATGATGTCCGTTAGACCGAGTCTTCTAGAAGGAACGCCCTAACACAGTTGTTCCGTATGATGATTGTTACATACCGTTTGATTGGGGTGCTTGGACAATTGGGATGGTCTTCATGAGAGCGATACGCGAGTAGGCTGTTATGCGGCATGATTGGCCATGCTTGCTACCCGCTTGCTCTAGACAAATTGGCAACACCGGGTCTCCCCTGTTGCGAGTGTCATGACTCACGAGTTCAGTGGGCCATATTCCAGTGTCACGTCCCCATTACTTCTCTTCCTTCACCTCGAAGCCACTTTCCTCACTTCACTCCCATTCTACCGTAGCCGCAAGCCGACGGCACCTCCAGCTATCTCTTCGGCACCCGCCCTCTCTCTCTCCATGGGTTCAAGGGGAGACGGTGAGGAAACGTGTCGTGATGACAGGGACGGTGATTTCTATGTGAGTCGTCTCATCACTATCTCTATCATTTGTGGCTAGTTATCTATTTTGAGCTAGATCTACTTTGTTTACTCATGCACGTATGATGTGTTAGGCAAACCAGACGATGTATGACTCCGACTATCACGGTTTAGCAGATGAAGACAGTCCTCTACAATGTAAACATTGATATGTACCCGCTAAATTTGTAGCGTTCGAAGGACGAAACGTAGGCAGGAGGTATTTACGGTGTCAAGGACATCGTGCAATGATGCAAGGCAGAAGTTGCGGTGTTATCAAATGGGTAGATCCAGAGTGGACAAAATCAATGCAGAAAACGCTGGACAAACTATGGGAAATGACTGTTGAGTTGAAAGAATCCGTATTCAGCTCACTTCTTGACAGTGTTGAGACGAAGCTATGGGAACCAGATGACACGACCAAGCTTAACTGAGATCTTAGGAGGGTGCAAGACAAGGTTAGCAAAGTCGAGAAGGAGAGGGACGTGGCGTTCACCATGAAGGCTAAAGCAGAGCAAGAACTAACTCAAGAAGGAATGATCTTCACCAGGCCAAAGTCCTGCAATTCACAACTACGAGTATTGACAAGTGCATGAGGAAAAATGCAGAGAAACAATTGAAGTTGTGCAAGGAAGATGCTAAAAGGAAGGAGTAGATGATTCGATCCTTGCTCTCGTAGGAAGATGCGCATCGGGCTAAGATTAGGAAGATCAAGGAGATGTGTGATAACTAGTTCTATGTAGCTTGAGCTCCGTGCCTTTTTAAGTTGTAATAGTTGTACTTGTTGACCTAGCGGTCTGAACTAGTGGTCCGCAGTCCTGGGAGGAAAAAAATTGGTCGCCGGTTAATATGTCTTAACCCTGCATTACTTCCTTTTGTTTGATCATGGTGGTATTCTCACATTGGTGGTTTGTTTAAACGTAATTTACATGGATTATGACACATGCAAATGGCACAACCATAATTTATAAAGTGGAAGAACATACACCTGGTTACTGGAGACCCGGGAGCTTTGCCGGATGCAGGAGCAAGGAGGAGGTGAGATAGACGGGCTCAAGATTAGGCCAGAAAGTGGTACCAAATTCCTCCTCATCTGGGCATTATCGGTTGCCATTGGTGTTTATGTTGCCATGTCGTTGTGCAGCAGCTGAAATAAGTTGCTGCTTCTTGGAGTGTAGCAGCTTAAATAATTTATTTCCATACCACTTACATTCCATCGAATTTTGAGACATCCCGCCCCTCAGAAATCATGGAACCGGTGATGCATGTTTTCAGATAGTGGTGGCACAATCACAATTTCGGATTCAACTACTGACTCGAGCGTTTCCAAACCCTAATTCGTGGTACATTTTGCTTAGAGAACGTGGGTAGATTGTTTTGCCCAGCAAAGTTCCACACATAGAGCTCCAGAATTTAACCGAATTACATATATAGATTCAAGTTCAACACATTACTATGCATCTTCATTGCCAGCAGCCTTCTTCCGTAGCCTGTGTGCCAAGCCTTCATGTCCACATGCTTCTTCATTTCCTGCCTTCTTCATATCCCTTAGTTCCAATTTTCTTAGCTTCACATACTCTGCATCGCTAGGACAATCAGCACTAGAATCGTGTCTAGCATCATCTTTCCACTCATTTTTACCTTCTTCGGGCAGCAAAATGACTGACCCGGCGGTCATGTTTCTAACCTTGCAACGCTTCCTGTCAAAGAAACATGACTGTTGTATAACCGCCCAATATCTACGGAGTAAATAAAACAAAAATTACAATTCAACACAAACATGCGAACCCCAAGAGACTTTTGCTTACCAGGAGATAATTGGGTTCAAGCGACCACCCTATCCAAGAATAGATGGGCGAATCCCAGTTGCAGCAGCTTCCACATCTAGTACATTACAATTCAGCTCAAACATGTAAGTCGAAGCATACCTTTTCATCAACCCAATTAGCTGACTGTCACACGTTAGACGAACCATGATGCCACGTTCATCCATGAAGCTGAACTTTGTAGTCTACTTTGGCCATAATTCATCATGATTACACAGAGCAGCAACCATACCAGATATAGTGCAGATCTGCGGATGCGCTTCTTCCATCGTGATATAATGGTGTCCATACCACTTGCCCTTCACCCTTGCTGATTTAGAGTCGTACCAGAAGAGGACTATCATAACCAGGTAAGGGTGGTCCGCAGAGATCCCACTTGAAGAAAGCTGTGGACAAACTATGTTTGTCAGCATTGGGCTAACAAACAATTTTAGGTTCAGTAGCCAGCTAGCAGTTATAATTAGTGCGAATATCAAGGAGAAGGGTAGCTCACCCACATGTAGCCAGAACTTCTTCTTGCTTGGTAGTAGGATCTGCCATCCTCCGAGCTTCTCGGCTCATCGGCAGCGGAGGCGGTCTAGAGCCTCGCAACGGAGGCTACGGCATGCGCCATTGGAGGATCAGCGACTGGGCACAGCAACTTGGCACCGAAAGTCAAATATCCGAAGGGATCATCTTGCCTAGAGGGCGGAGTTTGACACCACCGGTGCTAGGGGAAAGGAGGGAATGGATTTATGAAATTGGTCAACGCATCCAATCTACTTAGTTCCTCAATTTGCCTAAGAGGTTGTCACGTTGGCGCTCGCGTCACGGACAGATGACCAACATGTGGATCCCGACCGTCTACTTCACGGGGCAGTTTAACAGAATGTTTGTATTTGGTAGGGGTGAGATGAATTTGCCTTGAAATGGCCCCTCTGAGTAGTTGGCAGCCCAACTTTACGAAACGTGGCAATTATAGGGAACTTGGGTACCACCATGCACTCGCCCAAGAATTTTTGGGCCGCAATCAAACAATACCCTAAGAGATGGGCACCGGATCAAGTACCTCCATAACCTCAACATCGGAGTCATCGTCATTCGGTCAATCCCTTATAGAAGATGCCTTACTGATACATTGCAAATGTATATATAATTTTTGATGTTCCATGCTTGGTTTTATCTACTTTCTTATGTTTTGTCCACACTTTGGAGTACTTTGCATATGATTTCTTGGACTAACCTATTAACAAGATGCCACAGTGCCAGTTGCATGTTTTCTGCTATTTTTGGTTCCAGGAAAGACAGAAATGAATATTCTTGGAATTGGACGAGACAAAAGCCAAAGTTCCTAGTTTACCGGAAGACACACGGAGCCAGAATACGAGACGGAGGAGGGCCAGGGCCTGGCCACACCCCCCTAGGGGCGGGTACCCCCAGGCTGGCCACCGACCTTGCCTCATTCGCCTATATATTCCTCCCGAGGCAAAAACCCTAAATCGTCCTGCCTCCAGCCACGAAAAGTTCCACAGCGCCGCCGCCACCGAAGGGGAGATTCGGGGGATAGAAAGTCTCTGTTTCGGCACCCTGCCGAGACAGGAAAGTGCCCCCCCCCCCCCCCCGCCATCTCCACCACCATCTCCATCGTTGTTGCTGAGTCCCATGATGATGAGGGAGTAGTTCTTCCTCGAGGCTAAGGGTTCTACCGGTAGTTATGTGTTCATCTCTCTCTATGCGTGATCTTATTGAGATCATGAGCTTTGTAATCAAGTAGATCTACCTTGCTACTCAAGTGCTTTAATAGATCTCTGCTCTCCCCATGTGTGTGAAAGTGACAGCGTGCACACTGTTGGGGTTCCGCGCATAAAAACAATAAATTTTACTCTATGCCCCTAAACCCCTGAAGCTGCCAGGACCTATCTATTAGTAATACAGTAACGGGAGGGGCTTTTCTCGAACTTACCCTTGAAGACCAAAAAGCGTTGTCAACACTCAGGAGAGCGTGGTTGATGTAGACGAGCCAAAGCCAAACTCAAGGTCGTGATGAAGTCCTTGCGCTCCTTCTGGCTCGAATGACTTGAGTGCCTCAAGTGCGACACCTCGTAGGGAGTTACAGACGTCGGGTGCCTGACGATGACTCCCGCTTCCCCGATCCAGCAGCAGTTGCAGAAGTAGATCTCCCGGATCCGAATCCCGCAACGCGACGGCGCTCCACGGTGAAGATGTCTCTCGCTCGCGCAGTCCAGACTTGGGACCACAGTCACGAGAGAGAGAGAGGGGGAGAGAGAAAATATCAATTGGAGGTCCTCCCAAAAGTGGGGAGACCTTTATTGAATATTGGTGTATTTTTCTAGGCCAAATACCCCACTTTATATAGGGGGAGGGGAGGTACTACCTCCCCTAAAGTCCCGGGTGGGACTAAAGGAGAGGAGGGGTGGGGTGGCCGCCGGCCAACCCCTAGTGGGCCCCCGGGGGGGCAAGGCCCAGCTGGCCTCCCCTTTGGCCCCTCTCCCTCTCTCCTTTCCCCTAATGGGCCCTCTCCCTCCGGAATTGGCCCATTAAGCCTTTTTGACCTTTTAATTGATTTTATCTTTATTAAATAATTATGAATAAATGATTAAATCAATATTTAAACATTCTTTCACATATTATTCAATCTCCGTGGCCATGGAACACCTTCCACTTCCACTCTGGACATCCTCTGGATTTACCGAAACCCTTCCGGTTTTCTCCCTTCTCTTCTTCGGTGATTCCAACGATCCTATAAACACTCTCTCAGCATCATCAAGCCCTTAAGCGTGATACCCCACGGTTCGGGAACACTCCAGACATGGTCAGGACACTCCCGCACCAATGATCGACAGAGGGACCTAGATGGCCATGTAACCCCTATGCGTTCCATGAAGATCTTTCGTCGTTTGAACCGGGCCAGTTGTGTCTTATGCCCTTTGTCACTCGATACTTGCATTGTCCGATATCTGATCATTGACATCACCATGTCGTGTTCAATCTCGTTACTGAACAGTGCTACTTGACTCATTCCGACAAGTGATATCCCTGTGATCTAATCACACGCTGCGCATCTATTGGATATAACTTCTCCGAGTGGGCCCTTGAGTATCTTTCCGCACATGGACGGACAAATCCCGCTCTTGCCATATATTGCCTCTACAGTTTCCTCTGAATACCTGAACACACCTTTATAACCACTGTTTTACCAGATGGTGTGTGATGCTATCTAAGCACTCTCGGGAGACAGTGATTGATATAGCCTCACGGTCTAAGGAATAGTCTACGAGGATCCATTTCTAATCATCGTAACTTGAACTTCGTGACATGATTGGGTCACGATGTTTAGGTTGGGTATTGGTTCATCATCTCATTCTCAGAATGAGATGACCTCATTTCCAACTGGCATAAATGCCACATGATCAGGAAACATGATCATTTGTTGACCAATGAACCAGTGACTAGAGTTTCACTGGGAACCCCTGGTTGTTTGTACATCACACGTGTATTGATGTTTGCACTCAACACAGTTATAGAATGATATAAAACTTAATCATAAACTATATGAAATATGATAATAGTCCTTACTACTATTTGTTTCTAGGGCATATTTCCAACAGTCTCCATCTTGCACTATAGTACAAATACGCTAGCTGCATTTGTTCTAAATCATTGGCACCATATATCCGGTACCCTGAACATGCTTGCTCATGGAAGAGGTTGATCCTTGGGTCTGTACTTTACAATCCCAAATCCTTTGCAACTTACTAATGTCACCTGAATTGACATTAATACTTTATCATCACATGATAGCTTCTGTGTGAATGCATCATTGCTATGGCAGTAGAACGAGGCCTGATTCTAGGAGCCTACAGTGACGTTAGATCAACCTCGAGGGCTTTCTCATGGGCACTGTGCCTTGGGACACATCATTCTACGTTAAAAGCGAATTAGCCCCGCCGTAACATTATACAACACTTTAGATGGTACCCTTATCTATTATAAATGTATTCATCGAAACTCCCGTGCTCTTTGTGCAACTTTCGATGTTTTGTTCACCTCGCTTCCTACTTGACTTTAATTGGTATCTACAGGAGTTTCCAACATATTCCCTTATAACATAACTCTTTATGCTTTAAGATATGTTATCCTTTATGGATTTGGAAAATATGTCCATAGTTCTCTATTAGACACTGCGAACAAACTTAGCTCAAACATTCTGTGATTTGAACTTATTCACTTTCAAACGTTCCTTATTTGGATCCCATATTATGCTAAGTTATCATCATGGTTTACTGAGATAGAACCTATGTCTCAATATAGTGGATGACGATCATCCTTTTCTTTCAACCGTTGATGTTAAACTCGTTGCTATTCCTAATTTGAGTTATTAAGGACTAGTTCCTTAATTAACTTCTATTATGAAACCCCTTTTAGAATCCCTTAAGGAATACTACATAATATCATAATACCCCTATTATCAACTTCTACATCTTATAAATCATTATTTATAAGTATTTGCGCTTTCATTCTTAGCATACTTAAGAATTACTCCTATAAGCTCCCACTCAAAAATATGTCAATCACATATTGTTTCAGGAAGACTTTCATAGCTCCCACTCAATTTTATGCAAATTGCATATCCCCTTACTATTTTGAACAACTTCAAAATCTTTTGATCAAATATCAAACTTGGAGTTTTACTATGAGATACTAGTACTTTACTAGTTTTAAATCCACTAGACATTTAGCATACATGAATCAAATTCATTTGAATTTGCCCAACACTTGACAAATTGTGCTTTTGTCATTCACCCCTTTTCCACTATGGCTTTGCAGTCATTTGTGAAAATTCCATGTAACCCCTTTACTTGTGAGATTCAGCAATGAATTGCTTTCTAATCTCATGGGAATTTTACTTCTAGGATTTCTCATAATTTAGTTTACCATCATTTCCTTTGTAGTTCGTAGGTATGTCATGTTTCAAAATCATGACAAATGATTCACAAATGTCTCCATACAAGATGTGGATTTACATTTTGAATCCTACTTCATGCAGTGAAAAACAATAGTGGAGGGAAAAATACAATGATCAAAATCATTGATTCTATCCTTCTGTGAAGAGAATCGTTCAGGAACATTGTCCGTTGTTCTTCTCAACACTCTGATGCAGGGTTTTGAATCCTCATCGTGTTTTACACTATTTTCCATTTGCTCCATAATTGAGAAACTTCACTAGAGGTGAGCTTTCTCAAGAATGCACCAAAATCCAGGCAATACGAATCTTGCTTTCCTTTTGGTTTGAGCTGTGGGTTTCGTATTCAAAGTTTCCAATGAATGCTCTACAAACAATTATTCGCTATTGTTTTAGATATATCGAATAGCCCCAAAACTTTCACAAATTCAAATGGTTCACTACATTCTAATTGAGTGCTAACTATTTCTAAGATAATGGTCTCTACATCTACACTACAACAATTTATTCTGGTGCCTTCTATTCAACCCCTTTTGATATCTAATATCACATTGTGATGATTTGCATTTTGACGTTTCAAAACGCTTTGCATTTCACAATTACTTTTATGCCATTCTTATAAAGTCGAATTTCATTAATATTGATCAAATCATAGTAATTGGATTCTCTTTTATATTTATACCCTTTGTTGATGAAACACTTTGATCAAATCAAACATTTTCATATTCATGTTTCCTTAGGTAAACTACTTTACACATTTAAACAATCAGTTAATGATAATTACCATTTTCGTTAATACAAAATACATCGAATATGTATTTACTTTTAACAATTCTTTAAACACTTTGTATTCAAGTAATACACGATGTTCTAGTTATTTTGCCGAACTTAGGCATGATTTATATGTGACAAGAAATTGAATGACTTTCACATATTATCTCATAACTTTGAATTCAAACAATGGTTTCATTCATTAATGAAATATCATTAAGTTGGGTATTTTTAAACACGGCATTTTAATGTTTTACAAATGTTCATGCATTATCAATTAGTTTCAAACAACAAGGATAATTCACAAGCAATCAAACAAGATATGAACATGAATAGAAATCATTCATAAAAGTGGAACAACTATTTGTCACAAACTCATATGAATAACCGTCTCACGAGATGTGAGACACACTAAAGAAGTTCACAATCTCTTGATTACATTAATCATCCTAAACATAAACTAAATGATAAATCTCGAGGGAGAGTGTCGTCGGCCATCATCATCATGCTTGCCATCAACACGAAACGTCACCTCCTCTCCAGCAAGCACCTCTCATGCAGAAGGACCTGTTTTGATCAAAACAGAACAAGTATCAGATATACTTAACACTGCAATGTGTTTTTAAGATTATAACATTTATAAAAATATATATCAAATATATACCTTCGTCGTTGACGACTCCAGCGACGTTGGGTTCATCCACCACATTTCTGAAATGTGATATGAACTCGAGGAAATCCAGTGTTTCCGTGTCACCTCTCATAATGCAGATCCTGACTTGTGCTTGGAAGCTTGGAGGAAGCGACCGTAGCACAACTCCCATCGCAAATGAGCTTGAGAACCAGTTGTCCAGGTAGTATGCCAGACTCATGTACGCATCGTAGAGGCGCAATAAGTGCTCATCCAGTGAGGATCCCTCCTCCATCTTTATGGAGAGTAAGTCCTGCATTAGCTCATACTCCCACATGCGCACTTGTTCCACGAAATGTGCTCTCAGATGTGCCATGACCATCCAGGGCTTGAGACTCCCCACTATTTGCCATAGCCCATCCTCCATTCCGAGGCGCATGGTCACTGATATGAATGTGGCCATCACACGATGACGATAACGCAGATCCCGCTGCTCCTAGGTCTCATGAGAATAGGGTGGCTCCAAATACATCTCGCAGGTCATGTAGTCAGCTACATTGTTCTCCCTAAGGAGATCAAATAGGTGTATGACCCATGCAGAAAAGTTGGATCCATCTAATTTGAGCTTTTCTCCTTTTAACCAATCGTCGATAGGAAAGGTAATCTCGGGAAGAACCATTTTCTACATTTATAATTGCAAAAAGGAATTTAGACTCAGAAACACCTATCCCCAAAAGGGTTCCTAGTGATAACACGACCCCTATCAGCCACATCTCCCCCGATTGATCACGGCCATCGATGTGGGTTCAAAGGTGGACGCTAAACGTCGGTCACATCATTCATGCGACTCGTGCTTGATCTTTCGACAATCCGTGTTCTGAGGACACGCTTTTGTGGCGTGCTAGGCTCGCCAACTCAACCTTAGTGTATCTGCTGTGCAACATGGCTTACACCCACTATATGCGAACGTAGATATGTCTGACACCCAGGCATGTAACCCTGGATCGCCACATACCGAAGAACTTTCTTGGTGGTGCACACTAAGGGGGAACACAATCGTTGGTAATTTTAACAGGGATCATCTTATTAGGCTACCGTCGAGTATCTAATACTAGCACACAATAAGACATACAAACAATAAAATTGAATGTAAATCCTATGTGATATGGTCCTTCACGTTGTGATCTCCATCTGCCGTCACCGGGTTCCGGTGCCAGGGTTCTGGCTCTGTAGACACCAAGGTACCGGTGTCATTCCAGCGTGGTAATTTGTGATTACCGTGAGTATCTACTACTATGTAACAAAAGGTGATTAGTTTACCTTTGCCACAACCATATCACAAAGCAACACCCCCCTGCAAAACAAAGTTAGACGCCTCTACTTTATCTTTGCATGTTTTACGTGGCTGAATGGGCTTTCGCACAAGAACCGTTCTTACCTACAAACTTTCAGCACAACGCTGATCAAGTAGTTGTCGCTACAACACCCCTTTCGGGGCCCTCTGTTGCAAATGGCATACCAACTAATGCGAGAGAGACAGACACCCCCCTAAGCCACTTTATACGATACAAGCCGTATGTCAAGCATGGACCAGTCTCGTAAATGAACGCGTAAAGTCGGTCGGGGCCGCTTCATCAAGCATTACTGCGGTATACACAAGTACACATGGGAGGGTAACAACTAAAAGATCAACGCCCACACGCTACATCTTGTGTGTTCTACCCGTACTATTATTACTACTCATAGATCTAGCTCTGATACCGCTGTTGGGGTTCCGCGCATAAAAACAATAAATTTTACTCTACGCACCTGAACCCCTGAAGCTGCCAGGACCTATCTATTAGTAATACAGTAACGGGAGGGGATTTTCGCGAACTTACCCTTGAAGACCGAAAAGCATTGTCAACGCTCAGGAGAGCGTGGTTGATGTAGACGAGCCAAAGCCGACCTCAAGGTCGTGATGAAGTCCTTGCGCTCCTTTTGGCTCCAACGACTTGAGTGCCTCAAGTGCGACACCTCGCGGGGAGTTACACATGTCTAGTGCCTGACGATGACTCTCGCTTCCCCGATCCAGCAGCAGTTGCGGAAGTAGAGCTCCTGGATCCGAATCCCGCGGCGCGATGGCACTCCGCGGTGAAGATGTCTCTCGCTCGCGTAGTCCAGACTTGGGACCACGGTCATGAGAGAGAGAGAGGGGGAGAGAGAAAATATCAATTGGAGGTCCTCCCATAAGTGGGGAGACCTTTATTGATTATTGGTGTATTTTTCTAGGCCCAATACCCCACTTTATATAGGGGGAGGGGAGGTACTACCTCTCCTAAAATCCTGGGGTGGGACTAAAGGAGAGGAGGGGGTGGGGTGGCCGCTGGCCAGCCCCTAGTGGGCCCCGTGGGGGACAAGGCCCAGCCGGCCTCCCCTTTGGCCCCTCTCCCTCTCTCCTTTCCCCTAATGGGCCCTCTCCCTCCGGAATTGGCCCATTAAGCCTTTTTGACCTTTTAATTGATTTTATCTTTATTAAATAATTATGAATAAATGATTAAATCAATATTTAAACATTCATTCACATATTATTCAATCTCCGTGGCCATGGAACACCTTCCACTTCCACTCTGGATATCCTCCAGATTTACCAAAACCCTTCCGATTTTCTCCCTTCTCTTCATCGGTGATTCCACCGATCCTATAAACACTCTCTAAGCATCATCAAGCCCTTAAGCGTGATACCCCACGGTTCGGGAACACTCTAGACGTGGTCGGGACAATCCTGCACCAATGATTGATAGAGGGACCTAGATGGCCATGTGACCCCTGTGTGTTCCACGAAGATCTTTCGTCGTTTGAACCGGGACAGTCGTGTCTTATTCCCTTTGTCACTCGATACTTGCATTGTCCGATATCTGATCAATGACATCACCATTTCGTGTTCAATCTCGTTACTGAACAATGCTACTTGACTCGTTCCGACAAGTGATATCCCTGTGATCTAATCACATGCTGCGCAGCTATTGGATATAACTTCTCCGAGTGGGCACTTGAGTATCTTTCCGTCACATGGACGGACAAATCCTGCACTTGACATATATTGCCTCTATGGTTTCCACTGAATACCTGAACACACCTTTATAACCACCGTTTTACCAGATGGTGTTTGATGCTATCTAAGCACTCTCGGGAGACAGTGATTGATATAGCCTCACGGTCTAAGGTATAGTCTACGAGGATCCATTTCTAATCATCGTAACTTGAACTTCGTGACATGATAGGGTCACGATGTTTAGGTTGGGTATTGATTCATCATCTCATTCTCAGAATGAGATGACCTCATTTCCAACTAGCATAAATGCCACATGATCAGGAAACATGATCATCTGTTGACCAATGAACAAATGACTAGAGTTTCACTGGGAACCCCTGGTTGTTTGTATATCACAAGTGTATTGATGTTTCCACTCAACACAGTTATAGCATGATATAAAACTTAATCATAAACTATATGAAATATGATAATAGTCCTTACTACTATTGGTTTCTAGGGCATATTTCCAACACACACCATGGTGGCACTTAGGATAGATATTACAAATACTTGTTATGAGTTATATTTGGAGTTGGATGTCTTTATGAAATTGTGGTGTTTGTTGGACTCATCTAGTACTCAAGGTGACTGTGTGGGGTTATCTAGATGGGAAAGGCTTACTTTGAGTTGTGCTGTTATAAGCCTACCAACGATTAGAGTGTCCAACAGGAGAGTAGTTAAGAGTAGTATCATAAAGAGAAGATATTTATATGAGAGTGTTCACTAGCGAAAGTATGATCCCGAGGCCTTGTCTCTAAGCATTGAAACTTCGTTTGCAATTAGATCTGTTACATGTTTGCTTGCTTCCATCTTTATTTCAGTTTTACTTTAGCCTTTTCCACGCCATCAAGCTATTTTCTAGCACCGTTACCACTTATAATTATCCATACCACTTGTATTTCACTGTCTCTCCGCTGAACTAGTGCACCTATACACCTGAGAAGTGTACTGGGTTTGTTGGGGACACAAGAGACTTCTTGTATCTTGATTGCAGGTTGCTTGAGAGGCTATACCTTTGACCACTTCCTCCCTGAGTTCAATAAACCTTGGGTGATCCAATTAAGGGAAAACTTGCTGCTGTTCTACAAACCTCTGCACTTGGAGGCCCACAACTGTCTACAAGAATAGAAGTGCGTAGACATCAAGCTATTTTCTGGCGCCGTTGCCGGGGAGGAAAGGTAAAAGATATTCACACCGGAGGATTAAAGAATAAGAACCACCCACGGCAAACACCTAATTTCTAGCGCCGTTGCCGGGGAGGTAAGGTAAAAGGTACTCACATCCTCCAGTGTGAGTGCTCGAAGTTATTTCCTTTAGATTCTGCAATTTTGTCTTTTTGTTTCTTGTTTTCACTAGTTAGGCTTAATGGAAAATAACAAAAAAAATAGAGAGCTTTATAGTATCTATCTTGAGTTAGGACATGAAGTGTTTGAAGAGAAAATTAAAGAACCCATGGAAGTTTATTTGCATGCTAATAGCAATGTTGTTAGTATGAATTCTTTGGACACAATTATTGCTAATGCTATGGAAAAGTCTAAGCTTGGGGAAGCTAGTTTTTATGAAAATGATCTTTTTAGTTCCCCGGGTTTGGAAGATAGCTATTCTATTGATTATGATGATACCAAACCTCCAATATATGATGACTACAATGATGAATATGATATTTTCAGTCCACCTACTATTGAGGAGGCAATTAATTATGACTACAATATGCCTCCTATATTTGATGATTATGGTGATGAGAATAATAATGATAGCTATTTTGTTGAATTTCCTCCCACTACAATTAATAAGAGTAACTATGTTTATGTGGGGAGTATTAATTCTTTTATGCATGTGGCTCATGATAAGAATGTTTCTTGTGATAATTATATTGTTACTTTTATTCATGATGCTACTGAAAGTTATTATGAGAGAGGGAAACATGGTTTTATGCATCTCAATAATATTAAGTTTCCCCTCTTTATGTTGAAATTTTTGAAGTTGCACTTGTTTTGCTTTCCTATGCTTGTTGCTTTGTGCTTTCATGACTTGTTTCTTTACAAGATTCCTATGCATAGGAAATGGGTTAGACTTAAATATGCTTTGAATTTGCTTCTTGATGCTCTCTTTTACTTCAATTCATATTTCCTATGTGAGCATCTTCTCAAACTATCATGCCTAACTTAAAGGCGTTAAAGAAAAGTACTTATTGGGAGATAACCCAAAAGTTTTAGATGAGTCTTGGAAGTTATTACCTCAGTAATAACCGCTCCTTATCCTTTTTATTTGCTTTTTGTGCCAAGAGTAACCTCTGATGAGAGAGAAGTAATGATTGGGAAAGTTGCTGTCCCGAAACAGATTTTTGTGCTTCACCGTAAAAATTCGTGTAAAATCTCTATACGTCCTTTTGAGGTGTGAACGTTTGTGCTTCTTCCCAAGGTTGTTATCTAACTTTCGTTAGTTCAACACTTTTTGATTTGAGCAACAGAAGGTTTTCGAAAAAAATCGTCTTTACCTGCTGGTCTGTTTTAACAGATTCCTGCCATTTTCTGCATTTGCTTCTTGTTGGTTCCTTTTTGAGTTCTTTTGGGGAATTGAGATTTTTTAGGGAAGTACTACAGTATCTAGTGTTCTAATATAAGTTTATTTGGTGTTGGAACAGAACCTTAAGACTTATTTATCTTGAGTACACTAATGTTGCTAATAAAGATTGTGTGAAGTTGTGTATGAAGAAAAATTTCAGGTGTATGGAAGGAATGAGTAATGAGATGAAGGATGGACTAAAGCTCAAGCATGGGGATGCCAAACGTGTCACACCAAGAAATATCCAAGAAGTACAAGTGTCAAAGCTTGGGGATTCCCAAGGCATCCCCTTCTTCATCAATAAAAATCACAGGTTTCTTCCAAACGCTTCATTTTTATTGTTTAATGCACATTTGTGTTGTTCTTGGAGCGTCTTCTTTTTTGTTTTCATTTTGGTTTTTCGTTTGCTTGTTTTTCTTAGTTTTCTGAATAAATTTGTTTGACCCCCTCTTTCATACATTGGTTTTCAAATAGTTTGGTTTGGTTTGGTTTGGAAAAGAGTAGGAAAGTTCATACTTATGTGGTAAAAATAGCTCGTTTTTGACCGTGGCCTATGCTTTGTCATGCCATGCTCGATATTGTTTTGGCTTTATGCTTAGTATTATTTGTTGTAGCATAACTTGTTATAAACAATTAAGATTGCTTAATGTGGCTTGAATCAATCATGCGTTGTTTTATCATATTAAAGCATAGTATAGTGGTATTCTTCTTTGATGCTTTATTTGGGTTGACTTGGTGCATGCTCACACCATGTTATGACTATCTCAAGTCACCATAACCTTTATGATCCTTTAGTTTTCAACTTGTAGTATCACTTTATGCTTTGATCAATGATGTTTTGTCGCTCTGCATGATTATGGCCATTATTGCTCTCTTAGTTTGTCGCTCCCAGTATTTTGCTAGCCTCCACAACCAAGTATGAGTTCCACTCGTGCATCCAACCCCCTAAATCAAGTTGTTCCAAAGAGTCCACCATACCTACCTACTAGCTTATGCTATTCCAAGTATATTCATGCTTTTGTTTACCTTCCAGATTAAACTTGTTATGAGAAAACTAGTGATTAAAGCTCTCACGAACTTGATGCCACACTTTACTTTTCTTGCCCTTAATAAACTTGAACCATTGCGTTGTCTATGTTATATATGCTTGCACTTATTTGTTGGAAATTAGCAGAACCATGCTGTCATGGGGAACGCTTTCAACATTGCACTTGGTACTTGTACCTAGTTGATATCATGCTCTTTTGTATATGGATGTCGTCGGTGTGAAATGAAAGGGGAGCTTGTAAGTCCGTGGAGTTATGTATATGTGTTAGAGAAACGCCTGGGCCGTTGGTCTAATCCATGCTAACATGGTGGAAACCTGCACCATAACCATAATGAGCTGTCTATGAAGCATTATTCTTATAAAAAAGTGTCCTATATTGAGAAAAAAGAGGAAAAAGAAAAAAAGATTATGAAAAGATGAAAGAGAGAAAAAAGCACCATATTCCCATGGTAAATAAGAACATTGCTGAGATGCTCGTTGTTTGCTTGCCTTGTCATTTTGATATGGGGATTCTTCCGTATCATCGGGCAAGGAGTACCACGTTTCGGTTCTCTATGATACACATATACTTATGATGACAAGAACTTACCGGTGACTAAACTTGAGTAGCATGAGGAGCGGCCCTCGTATTCAAGGGACATGAGATTTCTAACTTATACTTCGTCAAGCATGTACACCATAGTTTGTTCACTTTAACCTTAATCACTTCAAGATGCTTATGATAGTGGCAATGAGAGCTGAAAGCTATTTAGTACCATAATTTGTGGAAGCTCTTGACGAAACTTGAATCTCTGCTTCCTTCTATGAAGGCCTGTCTTCCACCATTATATTGAGTCTCCACCTTCTATCTTTATGCACCTACTTTGAGAGCATAGTGGCCATTCTTAGTTCTATGTGCATTGTCCCAAGACTTGTTGATTGATGCATAACTTTGATATTGCTTGTTTTAAACTATTTGTATCTAGTCACTCTTATGAACTTTGAAGGTGTCCTATGCATTTCTATTTGCTACTCTATGAGGGCAAGCTGAATACTACTGTGCTATGTTTTCTTTATGTGAAACAAACAAACATCTTGCAAAGCATTGTTATTCATGAATCTTTTGTTTGTGCCTTTTCATGTTGCAACATAGTTTCTTTGTCTTATTGCTAGAACTTTGTCTTTCATGTTATGATTGAAGTACTATGATCCCAGCTTTGAATGTTTTACAAATACTTTGATCAAGCTTATGATGGTGCATGTCACCTCAAAAATTACTCTTTCTTTTTATCACTTACCTACTCGAGGACGAGCAGGAGTTAAGCTTGGGGATGTTAATACATTGCAAATGTATCTATAATTTTTGATGTTCTATGCTTGGTTTTATCTACTTTCTTATGTTTTGTCCACACTTTGGAGTACTTTTCATATGATTTCTTGGACCAACCTATTAACAAGATGCCACAGTGCCAGCTGCCTGTTTTCTGCTACTTTTGGTTCCAGGAAAGTCAGAAAATGAATATTCTCGGAATTGGACGGGACAAAAGCCAAAGTTCCTATTTTACCAGAAGACTCATGGAGCCAGAATACGAGACGGAGAAGGGACAGGTCCTGGCCACACCCTCCCCCCAGGCGCGGGTACCCCCAGGCCGCGCCAGGGCATGGTGTGGGCCCCCTGGCTGGAGGAAGATCTCTCCCGAGGCAAAAACCCTAAATCGTCCTGCCTCCAGCCACGAAAAGTTCTGCAGCGCCGCCTCCACCAAAGGGGAGATTCGGGGGACATAAAGTCTCTATTCTGGCACCCTGCCGGGACGGGGAAGTGCCCCCGGAGCCATCTCCATCGATCTCCACCACCATCTCCATCATCGTTGCTGAGTCCCATGATGATGAGGGAGTAGTTCTTCCTCGAGGCTAAGGGTTCTACCGGTAGCTATGTGTTCATCTCTCTCTATGCGTGATCTTATTGAGATCATGAGCTTTGTAATCAAGTAGATCTACCTTGCTACTCAAGTGCTTTAATAGATCTCTGCTCTCCCCATGTGTGTGAAAGTGACAGTGTGCACACCATGGTGGCACTTAGGCTAGAGATTACAAATACTTGTTATGAGTTATATTTGGAGTTGGCTGTCTTTATGAACTTGTTTGTTAGACTCATCTAGTACTCAAGGTGACAGGTTGGGGTTATCTAGATGGGAAAGGCTTACTTTGAGGTGTGCTGTTATAGCCCTACCATCGATTAGAGTGTCCAACCGGAGAGTAGTTAAGAGTAGTATCATAAAGAGAAGATATTTATATGAGAGTGTTCACTAGCGAAAGTATGATCCCTAGGCCTTGTCTCTCAGCATTGAAACTTTGTTTGCAATTAGATCTGTTACATGTTTGCTTGCTTCCATCTTTATTTCAGTTTTACTTTAGTCTTTTCCATGCCATCAAGCTATTTTCTAGCACCGTTACCACTTATAATTATCCATACCACTTGTATTTCACTATCTCTTCGCCGAACTAGTGCACCTATACACCTGACAAGTGTATTGGGTGTGTTGGGGACACAAGAGACTTCTTGTATCTTGATTGCAGGGTTGCTTGAGAGGGAATACCTTTGACCACTTCCTCCCTGAGTTCGATAAACCTTGGGTGATCCACTTAAGGGAAAACTTGCTGCTGTTCTACAAACCTCTGCACTTGGAGGCCCAACAACTGTCTACAAGAATAGAAGTGCGTAGACATCACTTACCAGAGGGTCGCTTGGTGTTGTCTGGAGTAGGAAACAACCTCTCCGAGTTAGGCTCCTCCTCGTCCGGCTCTGCACGATCCGCCTCCCATTTGAGGGCCGTCTCCTTGCCATCCTCAACTGTCTGCTAGAGAAACAACTGAGAGCAAAAGTACTAAATGGTTAAGTTAGGAATCTATCTGACATATGGCAAGTCCCGGAAAAAATACCAAGAGAAGAGTTTACCTTAGGAGGCAAGTTGGCCCGGGTGAAGGGTGCAAGCCCCCACTTGCACGCATCGGAGATATCTTCCTCCACCTTAAAAATGGCCTTGACCCAGCGGAACACCTCAGAGTTGTTAAGCTCGAAGGAGGAAGTCCGGTGGGGGTCAAGGGGGCCACTCAAATGGCAGATCTTGTGGGAGCGCTTTTGAAGGGGGGAGACCTAGATGCGGACAAATGTGATCATAATGTCCTCACTGCGCAGTTCCAGCTTAACCAGCTCCTTGATCTGGCGATCAACTTGATTCGCTAGAGAAGTAGGCCGCTTTGGGATATTCTCCCACATAGAGGTGTCCAGCACACCCATCTTGAAGGGGAGGAGCCGGATCAAGTCTACATTCGAGTTATTCCGGACATAGAAGAAGGTTCGGGCCCAGCCTTTGCAGGATTCAAGGCCAGTAACTCGGGGAAAAGAGGAGTTCTTGTGGGGAGAGATTGAAACTCCACCGCACTAGGTCAGATGTTTATCAGTAGGGTAAAGGGGCTTATCTGGGACAACATTTTTCTTGAGACCAAAGAACTTGATCCAAAGTTCTTTGATAGGCTAAAGGCCGACGTAACCCTCCATGCCGGAGGCAAAAGAGGAAAGAGATGTAATGCCGTTGGTAGGGAGATGGTGCGGCTAAACCTGATAAGCGGAGATGAAATCATGGAAGAAATCAGAGATGGGCAAGCCGAAGCCACGCTGGAAATGGGAGAGAAATACGGTGAACTCACCAGGATTTGGCGAGGGAGCTATCTCCTAGGCGGCGAGGTGGCATGTGACGCCTGCAGGGGGCCTGTTCGTCTGCGGTACCAAATTTTGCAGGCCAGCGCATGGCGGTACCTCAGTTGCCTGAAATTACTACTGCGTTTCGAAAAGTTGGGCTAAAACCACTACTAGAAAATCGCTGTGTTTTTGTGCATCGCATCATCATGACCGCATGCTCATGTCATCATGCCACATTGCATTTGAGCATCATCATCATCATGCATGGTTTGTTTGAAAATTATTTTCGAAAGGTCTGGTTTTGTTTTCTAAACGCCCCGTCTTTTTTCTAATTAAAACCCGGCCTCTTTATTTTGTTTTGTCTAAAAACTGTTTGCGAAAGGTTTTATAAAATAAAAATAAAATAAATATTTTTATTCAGGGAGGCAGCCCAGCCGTTAGGCCAGGCCACCTACTACCTGGCCCGTATAAAAACCTAACCTAGACCTAACCCTAAGCCAGACCCAACCTAACCCTACCCTAATCCCCAGCTCTCCATTGCCACACACGCAACACACTCACACAGCCCGCATGCACCTGCCGCCCGACCACCCCGCCACCTGTGCGCGTCTCCCCACCAACCTCCTCCCTACCCGGTCCCACCTCCCCATCTCCCGCTCAATCTCCCCTGTCCCTCACCCTGCCTTATCCCCAGCCCGACCCGCAACCCCCGCCGCCGTGCCTCCCTTCCCTCGATGCGCCTCTCTCCTCCCACCCCGCCACCTGATTCGCCTGGGCCCCACCTCGGTCCCACCACCTCTCGCATGCCCCCAATCCTTCCCCCGCATCCCCTCCAGGCCCCGCGGCTTCGTCTCCTCCCCATCTCCCCCGGAAGCCACCGCCGCTCGCCGGCCTCCCACACCTTCCCCGGCCGCTAGGGCGTGGCCCACCTCTCGCCTGGCCGTGCCGCCGCCACCAGCTCCCTTCCACCGCCCTGGGCCCCACTCCCAACGACAGCGCCACCAACTGCCTGTCCAACCCCCGCTCCTTCTCCACCCCGTCTCCCCCATTCCTGTCCATCGTCTGGCCGCCTACTCGCCGCTGGGGCCGACCTTCCCTTCGCCTCCCTTCTCCTCGGCCGGTGCGCCGCCTTGCCCTGCGACCCCGCCTTCCTACGGCCCGCCTCTGCGCGAGTTCCTCGCCGCTCCGGCAACGGGCCCCACGCCCTCGCCTCCCCGAGCTACGCTGCCTGCGCCGTCCCTTCTTCCCCGCGCTCGGCTAAGACCTCGGAGCCCTGCCGTGCAGCACCGACGCCCCGTCCCTCCCATGCATTCGGCTCCCTCTGTTCAGCCCCTCCGCGTCGCCACCAGTGCCTGCAATCCCTTCGCCCCACGGGCCTACACGCTGCCGAACTGCGCTTGGTCGCCCCTGGGTTGCTGCCTCATGTCTATACTACTCCGGTAGTTTTTGTTGGGAAGTGGAGACCCTTACGCTGGTGGTTCCTTTCTCTGAAGAGGTTCCTGCCGATGCCCCTTTTTGTTCCTGTTGATGCTTGGCCTAAGATGTCATATCCTGGGATCTATCGAGAAGCAGAATCATGCCTTTCTGGTGTGTGCTCCTTGTTCTACTGCTGTAGGACGCGTGGCAATGGCTGATGCGATGAGGATACGCATCGGGATAGTATTGTGGTGGCTCATGTACGACAAGATCGACATCGGCACCCTCTCCCACATGGATCCGAAGACCGATCCCGCCGAGACCGAACCTCTCCGAGCCGCCAAGATCTTCGATCCGAGAAGTGTGACCCCTACCCAAGACCCCTATTTTTTTTATAAATTGCCATCTATATACATCTTATTGCATATAAATTGATCATATCGCATACATCTTCATTTGTTTGGGGGTATATTATCGATTCACCTAATAATTAAATATGGAGATTATAAGCGGGCTATTCCTGTCCATTAACGCCTCCATTTAAATTTGTGTAGTGAACCGATGCCATGTTTTGCCTTGTTAACGCAACATTTAAATTGCAGGGTAACTAAACAACATGAACCTTTTAATTAATTGTCGGGACCCCGGTTCCGCTTAATATTGCCTAATTGCACCGCATCTTGCCATGCCATGCATCATACCATAATCATGCCGGGTCTTCTGCCGTAGTATTAAATATTTCATCCGGTGTTTCTTCTAGTGCTTGCTTCTTCGCGGATTAGGCCGATGAGTTGATGCGAGTATCGACAAGTTCTCTGGATATGAACCTTCGGCAGTGTTTCCCAGGCGAGCATCTCTTCCCCTTCTACCTATTTTGCATTTATAGTCTTTATTTCCTCCTGTTGATCTATTGTTATCCGTGTCGTGATGCTTTAGTTTCCGTACACCAGTTATATCCCGTGCAGCCTCTATATTGCCTTGGACACCTCCTATTACCTGTGTTTGGTAGATATCTGGCCTTGCAAGTCGTAGTTGCATGCTCAGTTGCGATCTCGTGTTGTCAAGTACCACAGTTGTTGGTATGCTGGCAGATGTTTATTGTGGAGATGATCATGTCTTTAATTACAACTATTAACTTGCTGTGATAACTAATGAAAGAGGCACCGGTGGGCAATATATGTTATTTGGTTTTTCATGCCCACTTGTGTCCCGTAGGCCCTGAGTACTTGATACCTGTTCCTTGACTATTCGCACTATCCACATCCGGGAGAGTCTATGAATCCCCCTTAGCCAGAGCTTGATTCATTTCTTATTTCTTGGGGCCACAAACTAGTTTGGGGCTTTATTACTATTCTATACTTATGCCATGCTTTCCTGCTTTATTTACGATTGTGCGTGGAGCACCTGTACTGTTTAGGACCGTGACACATTTTCGCTGTATCGACAAACCTAGTAACACTTTCGGGTTCCCAGTCGTTTATAGCCGTCCACACAAACCTTGGGTCCGTCTCGGAGCCGGCCAACTTCGTTGCGGGTAGCTTAATGGGGTGGCCCCCTGAAATATTTTATGAATCCTGTGAGTGCTTTTTCGTGAAATCCTCGTTGGGTTTTGAGTTGGTTTTTCCGAGGTTCATCGTGTGTGTGTTGCTATTTGTGCACCCTTGCAGGGTAAATCTTTCTAAAAGCCGTGTCAGCGGTTATGGACGACTTGGAGCATAGTATCTCGATCATAGACAAGCATAACTAAAGTAGTGCTATAAATTTGACTTAATATGTGACTAGTAATTCAGCTTCACTACAATGGAATGGATAATAAAAATGCCAACAACTGGTGGATCTGTGGTGATCTGTGTCATACTATACCTGCCTAGTAAGTATTGCAACTCCAGTGAAATGTGATAAAAGTGCCAACAGCTTCTGGGTTTTGGGATTCCTCAGGACAATTATATCCGAATAGTAACTGATCAAACTACGATGGAATGGTTAACTAAAACTGCCCACTACTTATGCTATCAGGATGACTCATGCTATCTATATCTGTTTAGCAAGTGCTGCAACTATAACGGAATGAGTAAAATTGCCAACCATGTGAGTTCCTCGGTTTGACTTCCTTGTTTGGTCTCGAGGGGGAATACCAGGATGGGTATGATTGGTGTTAGTCCCAGGTTGGTCCCGAATAGTTCTCTCTTATCCCTCTCTAATAGCCGACAGTTGCATCGAGTCTCTATAGGTTGTTTAGTGCATCCTGCGCTGCCGCTTCAGTCCACCATACCTATGTAGGCGAGAGCCGCCGAATTCTAGCCTCGCCGTGTACTGGCCTCAGTACTGACGCTCCTCTTTTTCCTTTGCCCTTTGTCGGCACCCCTTTTGTTTTAGCAGGTTTGAGATCGATGTTGTTAGCAGGGTTATCCTTCTGGCTTGGCCTGGGCAGGGTTATGGACGCCATTGGTTATTCTTCAGGGCTCTTAGCCCCATTTGCATCTTGCCCGTACTCGGACGCTGTAGCGATTTCAAGGTGATTTGGATCTTTGTATAGTGTATCTATATTTTTGACTCATGGAGTCATGTTGTATATATATATCTGTACTGTGGGTCCCATTGAGGACTGTTGTGTAATGGTATTACTTCGTTTTCCACCCGCACGAAAGTGCCTTGTGGGCGTCCTTGAATCGTTTCTATGCGGGTTTCGCGAGAAACGCTGAAATCTACATATGGCCGATTTGAGGGTGTTACAGGCCGCCAACTACTAAGAGAGGCCATTTCGAGGCAAACTCATCTCACCCCTGCCAAATTCAAACATTCCGTTAAACCGCCCCGTGAAGTAGACGGTCGGGACCCTCATGTTGGTCATCTGTCCGTGATGCGAGCGCCACACGGCAACCTCTTAGGCAAATCCGGCAGCTAAGTGGATTAGATGCGTTGACCAATTTCGCAAATCCATTCTTGGCTTTCCCCTAGCACCGGAGGCGTCGGAATCCACCCTCCAGGCAGGACGATCCCTTCGGACATTTGACTTCCGAGGCCAAGTTGCTACGCCCAGTTGCTGCGCCCAGTCGCTGATCCCGAGCTCCAATGGCGCATGCCGTAGCCGTCGTTGCGAGGCTCTAGCCCGCCTCCGCCGCTGACGAGCCGGGCAGTTCATAGGATGGCAGAACATACTATCAAGGAATAAGAAGTTCTGGCTACAAGCGGGTGAGCTACCCTTCTCTTTGCTATTCGCACTAATTATAACTGCTAGCTGGCTACTAAACCTCAAATTGTTTGTTAGGCCGACGCTGACAAACATATTTTGTCCATAGTTTTCTGTCAAGTGGGATCTGCGCGGACACCCCTTACCTGGTTACAGTAGTCCTCTACAGGTACGACCCTAAGGGCAAGTGGTATGGACACCATTGTTTGACGATGGAAGAAGCGACTGCTCAGATCTGCACTATATCTGGTATGGTTGCTGCTCTGCGTAATCATGTTGAATTATGGCCGAAGCAGACTGCAAAGTTTAGCTTCATGGATGAACGTGGCATCATGGTTCCTATAACGTGTGACAGTCAGCTAATTGGGTTGATGAAAAGGTATGCTTCGGCTACCATGTTTGAGCTGAAATGTGATGTACTGGATGTAGAAGCCGCTGCAACTGGGAGTCGCCCTTCTATTCTTGGACAGGGTGGTTACTCGAACCCAATTAGCTCCTGGTAAGCAAAGTCCGCTTGGGGTTCGCATGTTTGTGCTGAATTGTAATTTTTGTTTTATTTACTCTGCAGATATTGGGCAGTTATGCAACAGTCTTGTTTCTTTGATAGGAAGTGCCGCAAGGTTAGAAACATGACTTCCGGGTCAGTCATTTTGCTGCTCGAAGAAATTAAAAACGAGTGGAAAGATGATGGTGGACACGATTCTGGTGCCCATTGTCCCGGCGATGTAGAGTACGTGAAGCTAAGAAAATTGGCACCGAGGAAGAGGAAGAAGGCAGGAAATGAAGAAGCCAGTGGACGTGAAGGCTTGGCACCCAGGCTGCGGAAGAAGGTTGCTGGCAATGAAGATGCATAGTAATGTGTTGAACTTGAACCTATATATGTAATTCTATTAAATTCTGGAGTTCTGTGTATGGCATGTTGCTAGGTGAAATAATCTACCCACGTTCTCTGAGTAAAATGTACAGCGACATAGTGTTTGGAAACGCCTGAGTCAGTAGTTGAATCCGAAATTGTGATTGTGCCACTGCTATCTGAAAACAAGGATCCACCGGTTCCAAGATTGCTGAGGGACAGGAGGTCTCCAAATACGACGGAATGTAAGTGGCATAGAAATAAATTATTTAAGCTGTCACACTCCACGAAGCAGCAACTTATTTCAGATGCTGCACAATGACGTGGCAACATAAACAACAATGTTCTCACCGATAATGCCTAGATGAGGAGGAAATCGGTACCACTTTCTGGCCTAATCTTGAGCCCGTCTATCTCACCGCATCTCTGCTCCTGCATCCCCTGCATCTGGCAAAGCTCCCGGATCTCCAGTAACCGGGTGTACATGCTTCCACTTTATAAATTGTGGTTGTGCCATTTGCATGCGGCACAATCCACTTAGATTATGTTTAAACAAACCACCAATGTCAGAATACACTAGTAGAAAAGGGGTCTTTGGTCCACGGTCACGTTCCCAATCCGGGACAGAGATCTAAATCGAGGCAAAAATTGATCTAAATCACAAATTCTCCCACAAATTAATCGAGACAGAGATCTAAATCGAGGCATTTCATTACTTCAACCACAAATTCTTCTAAACAAAGGTGTGATTTCACATCCTACATTAATTCAACCACTAGTCAAAAATTTCACTTCCATTGTCGCTGTCCTCCGAGCCGTCGGCTTCCTCATCGCTGTCGGACGGAACCTCCACAATTTCCGCATTGTTCGCGAGACGGAGCACCTCTTTGCGGCGAGCAGCGGCGATGACGGTGTAATTGGTCCGTCCAGGACGGACCAGAACCTCTCCCGCTCTTCTCGGTTGCGGAGATCCCGGTGCACCACGCGCACGTCAACGATGCGGTTGCCAATCTTGCCCTTCCGCTCTTTCTTGAACAGCACCGGCCAGTACGGGCTGGCCGCCGTGTACCGGGGCAGCGCCCTCTTCCACAGGGGCATCTGGTGGTGGCGCGCCGCGATTTCGCTCTCCATCTCGGCTCGGCCAGACAGTGGAGCCACCGGCACCCCCGCAGAGCTGATGTGCCATCCGTGGGGCACCGTCGCGGCTGGCGGCGCGAGGATGTCAATGTTCACGAACATCACCGCCTCGTAGAAGTTCAGATCAGGCATCTCCATGGCGGCGCGGTGGAGAATGGAGAAGGAGCGAGGGGATGGACGACGAAGCGATGGCGCGGTGGAGATTGGAGAGGACGAGGGGATGGACGACGAAGCGACGCGCTGTGGCGCCTCCTATTTGTACACGAGGACGATGAAGCGACGGGCAGAATATCCAAGGGGCATTGGTCAGACAAAAGAAGTAATGCGGGGTCAGACTAACGGGAGAGCAATTTTTCCCGCCCTAGACTCCGGGACCAATAGTTCAGACCGCTAGGTCAACAAGTAAAACTATTACAACTTAAAAAGGCACGGAGCTTAAGCTAAATAGAACTAGTTATCACACATCTCCTTGATCTTCCTAATCTTAGCCCAATGTGCATCTTCCTGCGAGAGCAAGGACCGAATTGTCTGCTCCTTCCTTTTAGCATCTTCCTTGCACAGCTTCAATTGTTTCTCTGCATTTTTCCTCATGCACTTGTCAATACTCGTAGTTGTGAACTGCAGGACTTTGGCCTGGTGGAGATCATTCCTTGCTTGACTCAGTTCTTGCTCTGCTTTAGCCTTCAGGGCCAACACCGCATCCCTCTCTTTCTCGACTTTGTTAACCTTGTCTTGCACCCACCTGAGATCTCGCTTATGCTTGGTCGTGTCAACTGGTTCCCATAGCTTCATCTCAACACTGTCAAGAAGTGAGCTGAATACGGATTATTTCAACTCAATAGTCATTTCCCATAGTTTGTCTAGCTTTTTCTACATCGATTTGGGCCACTCTAGATCTACCCATTTGACAACACCGGAACTTCCGCGTTGCATCATTGCACGATGTCCTTGACACTGTAGAAACCTCCTGCCTACATTTCTTCCTTCGAATGCTACAAATTTAGTGGGCACATATCCATGTTTACATAGCAGAGCAGTGTCTTCATCCGCTAAACCGTGATAGTCGGAGTCATACATCATCTGGTTAGCCTAACACATCATACGCGCATGAGTAAACATATTAGATCTATCTCAAAAAATAGATAACTGTCCACAGATGATAGAAATAGAGATGAGACGACTCACATCGAAATCACAATCCCTGTCATCATGACGCTTGTCGTCTCCCCTTAAACCCATGGGGAGAGGGGAGGGGGTGGCTGCCGGAGAGGGGATTGGGATGGAGGCACCATCGGCTTGCGGCTACAGCAGGATGGGAGTGAAGTAGGGAAAGTGGCTTCGAGGGGAAGGAAGAGAAGTATAGGTAGGAAGAGAAGTAATGGGGACGTGACACTGGGATGTGGCCCACTGAACTCGTGAGACGTGACACTCGCAACAGGGAGCGCCCAGTGTTGCCAGTTTGTCTACAGCAAGTGTGGCCAATCATGCCGCAGAACAGCCTACTCGTGGATCGCTCTCACGAAGACCATCCCAATCGTCCAAGCGCCCCAATCGAACGGTATGTAACAATCATCAAGCAGAACAACTGTGTTAGGGCGTGCCTTCAAGAAGACTCGGTCTAACGGCCACCCGTGCAATGACACTGGTGTATCCATGTGTGGTGCATGAAAAGAACAGACATGCAATGACACTGGTGGAACCATGTGTGGTTTATGGAAGTAACAGACATGCAATGACTCTACCTGTGATTCATGAAAAGAACAGACATGCAATGACACTTGTGGATCCATGTCTGGTTCATGAGAAGAACACACATCCAATGACACTGGTGGATCCTTATGTGGTTCATGAAAAGACCAGACATGCAGTGACACAAGTGGATCCTTATGTGATTTGTTTAGAGGAACACACATGCAATGACACTAGGTGTGGTTCATGAAAAGAACAGACATGCAATGACACTCGGTGTGGTTCATGAAAAGAACAAACATGCAATGACACTGGTGGATCCATGTGAGCTTCATGAGAAGAACACACATCCAATCACATTGGGTGGATCCTTATGTGGTTTTTTTAGAGGAACACACATGCAATGACACTGGGTGTGGGTCATGAAAAGAACACACATCCAATAACACTGGTGGATCCTTATGTGGTTCATGAAAAGAACAGACATGCAATGACACTGGTGGATCCTTATATGGTTTGTGAAATTAACATACATGCAATGACACCGGTGGATCCTTATGTGGTTCATGAAAAGAACTGACATGCAATGACACTGGGTGTGGTTCATGAAAAGAACAGACATGCAATGACACCGGTGGATCCATGTGTGGTTTATGGAAGTAGCAGACATGCAATGACTCTAGACGTGGTTCATGAAAAGAACGGACATGCAATGACACCGGTGGATCCATGTGTGGTTCCTGAGAAGAACACACATCACATGACACTGCTGGATCCTTATGTGGTTCATGGAAAGAACAGACATGCAGTGACACTTGTGGATCCTTATGTGGTTTGTCTAGAGGAACACGCATGCAATGACACCGGGTGTTGTTCATGAAAAGAACAGACATGCAATGACTTATCTTGTTTGTTTATAAGAGTACACATGCAATTACATTGGGTGTGGTTCATGACAAAGAACAGCCATGCAATAACACTGGTGGATCCTTATGTGGTTTGTTTAGAGGAACAGGCATGCAATCACACTGGGTGTGGTTCATGAAAAGAACACACATCCAATGACACTAGCGGATTCCTAAGGTGGTCTGTATAGAGGAACACACATGCAATGACTCTGGCTGTGGTTCATGAAAAGAACAGGCATGCAATGACACTGGTGGATCCATGTGTGGTTTGTTTAGAGGAACTAACATGCAATGACACTGGTGGAGTCTAGATATGGTTCGTGAAAAGAACAGACATGCAATGACACTACGTGGATCCATATATGGTTTGTCTAGAGGAAAACACATGCAATGGCACTGGGTGTGGTTCATGAAAAGAACAGACATGGAATGACACTTGTGGATCCATGTGTGGTTTATGGAAGTAATAGACATGCAATGACTCTAGCTGTGATTCATGAAAAGAACATACATGCAATGACACTGGTGGATCCATGTCTGGTTCATGAGAAGAACACGCATCCAATGACACTGGTGGATCCTTATGTGGTAGATGAAAACAACAGACATGCAGTGACACCGGTGGATCCTTATGTGGTTTTTCTAGAGGAACACACATGCAATGAGACTAGGTATGGTTCATGAAAAGAACAGACATGCAATGACACTGGGTGTGTTTCATCAAAAGAACAGACATGCAATGACACTGGTGGATCCATGTGTGGTTCATGAGAAGAACACACATCCAATCACATTGGGTGGATCCTTATGTGGTTTGTCTAGAGGAACACACATGCAATGACACTTGGTGTGGTTCATGAAAAGAACACACATCCAATAACACTGGTGGATCCTTATGTGGTTCATGAAAAGAATACACATGCAATGACACTGGTGGATCCTTATGTGGTTTGTGAAACGAACATACATGCAATAACACCGGTGGATCCTTATATGGTTCATGAAAAGAACTAACATGCAATGACACTGGGTGTGGTTAATGAAAAGAATAGACATGCAATGACACTGGTGGATCCATGTGTGGTTTTTGGAAGTAGCAGACATGCAATGACTCTAGACATGGTTCATGAAAAGAACGGACATGCAATGACACCGGTGGATCCATGTGTGGTTCCTGAGAAGAACACACATCACATGACACTGCTGGATCCTTATGTGATTCATGAAAAGAACAGACATGCAGTGACACTTGTGGATCCTTATGTGGTTTGTCTAGAGGAACACGGATGCAATGATACGGGGTGTGGTTCATGAAAAGATCAGACATGCAATGTCCTATCTGGTTTGTTTATAAGAGCACACATGCAATTACATTGGGTTTGGTTCATGGAAAGAACAGACATGCAATGACACTGGTGGATCCTTATGTGGTTTGTTTAGAGGCACAGGCATGCAATCACACTAGGTGTGGTTCATGAAAAGAACACAAATCCAATGACACTAGCGGATTCCTAAGGTGGTCTGTATGGAGGAACACACATGCAATGACTCTGGCTGTGGTTCATTAAAAGAACAGGCATGCAATGACACTGGTGGATCCATGTGTGGTTTGTTTAGAGGAACTAACATGCAATGACACTGGTGGACTCTAGATATGGTTCGTGAAAAGAACAGACATGCAATGACACTACGTGGATCCATATGTGGTTTGTCTAGAGGAAAACACATGCAATGGCACTGGGTGTGGTTCATGAAAAGAACAGACATGCAATGACACTGGTGGATCCATGTGTGGTTTATGGAAGTAATAGACATGCAATGACTCTAGCTGTGATTCATGAAAAGAACATACATGCAATGACACTGGTGGATCCATGTGTGGTTCATGAGAAGAACACGCATCCAATGACACTGGTGGATCCTTATGTGTACATGAAAACAACAAACATGCAGTGACACCGGTGGATCCTTATGTGGTTTGTCTAGAGGAACACACATGCAATGAGACTAGGTGTGGTTCATGAAAAGAACAGACATGCAATGACACTGGGTGTGGTTCATGAAAAGAACACAAATGTAATGACACTGGTGGATCAATGTGTGGTTCATGAGAAGAACACACATCCAATCACATTGGGTGGATCCTTATGTGGTTTGTCTAGAGGAACATACATGCAATGACACTGGGTGTGGTTCATGAAAAGAACACACATCCAATAACACTGGTGGATCCTTATGTGGTTCATGAAAAGAACACACATGCAATGACACTTGTGGATCCTTATGTGGTTTGTGAAATGAACATACATGCAATGACACCGGTGGATCCTTATGTGGTTCATGAAAAGAACTGACATGCAATGACACTGGGTGTGGTTCATGATAAGAACAAACATGCAATGACTCTAGCTGTGGTTCATGAAAAGAACGGACATGCAATGACACCAGTGGATCCATGTGTGGTTCATGATAAGAACACACATCCAATGACACTGGTGGATCCTTATGTGGTTCATGAAAAGAACAGACATGCAGTGACACTGGTGGATCCTTATGTGGTGTTTCTAGAGGAACACACATGCAATGACACTGTGTGTGGATCATGAAAATAACAGACATGCAATGACTTATGTGGTTTGTTTAAAAGAACACACATTCAATGACACTGGGTGTGGTTCATGAAAAGAACAGACATGCAATGACACTAGTGGATCCTTATGTGGTGTGGTTAGAGGAACAGACATGCAATCACACTGGGTGTGGTTCATGAAAAGAACACACATCCAATGACACTGGTGGATTCCTAAGGTGGTATGTCTAGAGGAACACACATGCAATGACTCTGGCTGTGGTTCATGAAAAGAACAGGCATGCAATGGCACTGGTGGATCCATGTGTGGTTAGTTTAGAGGAACTGACATGCAATGACACTGGTGGACTCTAGATATGGTTCGTGAAAAGAACAAACATGCAATGACACTAGGTGGATCCATATGTGGTTTGTCTAGAGGAAAACACATGCAATGACATTGGGTGTGGTTCATGAAAAGAACAGACATGCAATGACACTCGTGGATCCATGTGTGGTTTATGGAAGTAATAGACATGCAATGACTCTAACTGTGATTCATGAACAGAATATACATGCAATGACACTGGTGGTTCCATGTGTGGTTCATGAGAAGAACACGCATCCAATGACACTAGTGGATCCTTATTTGGTACATAAAAAGAACAGACATGTAGTGACACCGGTGGATCCTTATGTGGTTTGTCTAGAGGAACACACATGCAATGAGACTAGGCGTGGTTCATGAAAAGAACAGACATGCAATGACACTAGGTGTGGTTCATGAAAAGAACAGACATGCAATGACACTGGTGGATCCATGTGTGGTTCATGAGAAGAACACACATCCAATCACATTGGGTGGATCCTTATGTGGTTTGTCTAGAGGAACACACATGCAATGACACTGGGTGTGGCTCATGAAAAGAACACACATCCAATGAAACTGGTGGATCCGTATGTGGTTCATGAAAAGAACAGACATGTAGTGACACCGGTGGATCCTTATTTGGTTTGTCAAGAGAAACACACATGCAATGACACTGGGTGTGGTTCATGAAAAGAACAAGCATGCAATGACACTGGGTGTGGTTCATGAAAAGAACATACATGCAATGACACTGGTGGATCCATGTGTGGTTCATGAGAAGAACACATCCAAACACATTGGGTGGATCGTTATGTGGTTTGTCTAGAGGAACACACATGAAATGACAGTTGGTGTGGTTCATGAAAAGAACAC